>KZ345146.1:84079-95711 GCA_002352805.1 Teladorsagia circumcincta
AAAAATTGCAAAGGTCACGATTGACCGTGATTGCAAGAGGAGCTACACACTTTGGTCCTCCGTTAGCCCTCTTATGATTAGATTCAGTTGAGCCGCTTCCCTAAGGAACATAAAGAGGTACATGTGTGAATTTTGTTGGACCATTCTCCACATGGTTGTGCTAGAAACACCTAATTGGTTATGGTCGTCGTGAACGTACACGAATCGTGGTTGACACTTTTCTTATGAGTTTTCCTGAGCAGAGAAATGGCTGATGTTACGGCACAGCCACAGCGTGAAAAACTTTAGACTAATCTTCTCTCGATGTTGGTGGACTGTAGACCGATGAGACTGTAGACCGATGCAAAAACGAGTGCCAAGCGATTCACCTTGAAAAGGTTCTGCTTCGCTTAGAGAGAGAATGGCAGCTCTATTTGGATTTAGACGCACCATGAGCAGGAAAGCTAACGGGGAGGCATGAAAATGGACATGGTTATCCTGAGCAATGGACTAGTGGTTTCTGTCAGCAGAATGGCGGGGAAAGTTAGTTGCAGTATTCATGGAATACCCTGAATTAGGGCTTGGTTCTAGGATTAGGCCATGGAGGGATTGACTCCTGTGTGGAAACCTTTTTAATATTGTCTTACCAACTACGTACAAAGTATTCGCTGAAAGTCCCCTTTCTCGTCTTTGTTTCAATGCTCTGCTATAGATCTTAGCCCCCCCCCCTTCCTCAAAGACATCGAAATGTAACATAGAGAAAGATATGTATCGATTGATTTGACCCATCCCAACAGGCAATTTTGAGAGCTTACCAGTTAATGCTAAATGCTGAGTATAATGCGAGCTGAGTGATCGTCTTTATTGCAGGCGTCCAGAACCACAAAAGCGTCAACATCCGAGTCCCGCTCGCAGAGCAGCACGAAGGTAACTTTGTGAAGAAACTAGCGACAAGAGCTTTCCTAGGAGTACAGCACTGCGTCCTGGAAAAGGGGGCGGGTGGAATTTTATGTCATGATCTCTGAGCTCACGACAACACACACATTCTATTTCGAAAAACGAGAAGAGCGTTGTGCAGACCACACACCACAGGAGACGACGGCTAAGGAAAATAAGGCTTCTATCTTCATTTTTTCTGAGCCGTCGTCACTTGTGATGTGTGGTGTGCACATGGCTCCCTTCTTTTTCTCTGAAATAGACGGCAACTTCATTCTCCGCTGCCCGCTAGTGCAGAAGGAAGGCGATTCAGAACAGCAGAACCTTCCCCTCTTCTGCCATGCGCTCGCGAGCTCGAACCCTGATTTCAGTCGATCATGTTGAGCTTGTTCACACTTCATATAATTTCGTTGGTGTCGATGGATCACTCTGACTAAAGTGTAAATATTGCCGTATAAAATTGAAATTGATCTAGACCAGAGTGGAGGCAGCAGTACGAACCACCAGGACCGCATTGAGAAAGTGATGCAGCCCTGAAAAGAGGGGGGGGGGGGGGTAGCACCGCGGCGCAGTAGTTCATCTCAGCAACAGTAGTCCAAGTTTTCAAGTAAAAGGGAGCCACTGGGTGTCCTAACTATTTTACTCGTGCAAGAAGAGCATTGAGCATGTACTGAAATAGAAATAACTGAATAACTGTCGTATATTTGAAAGCCTCAGGTGCTCTGCACCACCATGCCCCCTCTTAATGCACTAGTGCCAGTATGAGCGTTTTAACGTAAACTTTCCACACTTCTCATATCAAGTGGTTAATTTTTTAACAGGCGCCCAGCCCTCTGAAACCGTCATCGTCCGAGTCTCGATCGCGTAGTGGCGCGAACGTAAGCTTAGAAATGAAGCGCAGCGATGGGACAACGGTATGTTCCAAGAAACAGTTTTTCAATTTTAATGAATGGCAACTGTGCCCACTTAGAATGGAATCTTTTAGACATCGACACATAGTAGCATAGGGTCTAAAGAAGGAAGGAGTAAGGTGCTACTGGATTGCAATGTCGTCACGTGCTTACCTAATTCCTGCTTTTTCAGGCGAAAGACGTTGCGCAAGATGGAAAGCGAGTGATTTGGCGAGATATATACGCAGAGGTTATTCCAAAAACCTCATGCTTTCAATGGCGCAAGAGAGATACCACTGGATCCGAGCTGGTGTTGAATCAAGGCCAGTATAATCAATTTCAGAAGCTCACAGATCATAGTCATCGATTTTAAGCAAAAGCAACATTCCCAGGACGAATTCGAGGAGTTACGCGGTCGGTAACGAAGTTATAGGTAGGAAGCTGACTGATGATGAATAAAGAGGGGAAGAAAAAGGCCGACGAGGCCTCAAAATGAGGGCTCCCCCCATGGCTCAGGAATGAAGAAAGGATGGGATGGACGAGCTGTCTGAACTGCCCGCTCCCCACTGCTGACAAGTAGCTGCAGCACCTTGCTACTGCCAGCGATTGCCAATGGGGCGCAATGCGTCATCAGGTGACTTTGAGCAACCCGAGTAGAACCATACTCCTTCCGCAAGGCCAAGTAGTCGCAAGGCGAAACGTGTGTTGTTTAAAGGATCGACCTAAATTAGGCTGGTGTCCTGCGACGAATACGCGAATAACTGCGCATCCCCAACCTCGCACTCTCCACGACGGCAAAGGGGAGGTGCGTACAGTGCCCGTACGCACCTCCTCCGTCGTCAGTGATTCTCCCCGTTTTAGCAGCTGTTGAAGCAGAGTTTTCTGATCATCTTCTACTCATGTATGCATGACTAGCTAGCGCATCATCCCACACCATTAGCATCGAATTTTTAGAACCCTCCTGAGACTGTTGCTTTAAGAAGGATCCGGGCCCTTTCTCTGTGTGGTAGAGCTTTCATAGTGTGTGCCATCATAAGCTTGTAGAAGTTTCAACACAAATGTTTCGTTGGTAATAATACCCCTCGTTTTCAGTTTCTGGTTATGCTGAACCGGGACATCTGACCTATATAATGGGCGCAAGGTGAGTAACCTTACACTACATTTACTATCAGCAGCAATCAGGTGTATGTCCTTCAAATCTTGTTCAAGGCACGCCCCACCCGGCGCGAGTGATCCAATCTGTTATTGCCAAGGATGAAGTCGCCTACGCTGGTAGATGTGCCATTACTGTCAGCACACCTTCACGTGTCGTCCCTTTTATCATCGATTTGCGCTAGCGCGCCAGCAACGTTTCATTCGTCCCTGTCGCTTGCAACATTTGTCCAGTGGATCCTCCCCACTCGAGGAAAACGAAATCTTTCATTCCTTTCATTTGCAGCCTTCGTGGAGAAGTCTGGCCATCGAACAGGCGGTCGTCCATGTGTTCATTTGACTTCGACAGCACGATGGATACGCTGACGCAGCTCGTCTTGCCTGCGCAGTCCAATTCTCTGAGGCGTATGTTCAGGCAGGAAGGACTGGAGAATCGAAGAGTTGGCACGGAGCCGGGGCCGGGTGCAGCGAGCCCCAACTAGGGGATGGGTCCCCAAAGCTCTGCTTCTCTGCTCTGTCGATGACGCAACTCTCGTGGTTGAGTATAGGGGAAGAGTCCAGAGATGTAAATTTTCGGGGACCCATCCCCTAGTTGGGGCTTGCTGCACCCGTCCACGGATGCCTTCATCACAACTTCCTTGATGTTTTCATACGCACCTCTGAAAGAAAAGAGCGGCTGCGAGCCGCATGCCGCTCTCTCACTCCTGCTCAACCCTGGAGCTAGGCCGTTCATTATGTGATATTTCGACTAAGCTACACGTAGTTTTGCATTCGGAGACCTTCGTTACTCTGGGCGCGAATGGGGCATCAGGAACCAGCCCGTTTCTCTGAACATCGTTAAATTCAGCTGCAGACCGACATTACCACGGGTACCATAGAAGTCAGCCAGCATTCGCTCTGCTTGCCCGATGTTGTTCGTTATGAGAACTTTATCGCCAGAAACACGAAGGTGATGTATTTGCAGGTCACCTACCTCACTTCCATGCGATGCTGAAAACTTCTGGCGAAATAGTGTCGCTCTGTCGAACTTCTCTTACACGTCGATGATGACTTCCCTGTGGAGGGTGTCTCGTGAATATTGCAACACTTTTCTTAACTTGTAACTCCTCTCAAAGTGGACGTCTCTCCGTGTGGTCACACACAATTCTTAACCAGTCATCAAGATGTTGAAAGGATGGCATCTACTCGATAAGTCTATTTGTCGCTGTCAGTATGGCTCTCAGTTACTTCAATACAACTCTTAGTGTTTCCCGCATGGCATCTTGTAGTGCCTCTTTTGAAACTTCTCGCAGAAAAGGCTAGCTCTTTGATTTGGATGTGTTGTCAGTGCTATAGTCACTTTTCCTCTTCATGCTTTTTTGAGATCCAAGATGTCAGAACTTGTGGGGTGGCCGCAACAGTACTATTTTTATTGGCCTTCTCTTCAGTACACGGTAGGCTACGGAGCGGTTGAAAAACCAAGGAAGCGCGATGTTCATCTGCGAATGTGCGACCTAGCTGTATGAGGGTTTAGGAATTTCACAGCGGTTCAAGTGCATCATGAGATGTATAGCGAATGGGAAGTCGTGCATCTTGGCACGGTTATTCACAAGAGGTTACAAGAATTGAAGACATGTAACCTTGTGAAAAAGAGTACAGACACCCACGCAGTTGAAGCACAAAATGTGCAGCAATATTCATGAGACACCCTATAAAATGGTGAAATTCTGGTCGCGAAATTGCTGTAAGCTCACAAGAATCCTAATATACCGAATAGAGACGCACTGACTGGTCGATAACTGCGTTTGTCCCCACAAAGTCGAAGACCTTTTTCTAGTCGAGAACTTGAGACAAAGGCATCTTGAATTCTCACGAAACATCGATGAGCCTTGTAACCGGCTAGTCATGGTCTATTGTGCTGAACGCTCTTCGAGATCCTACTTCCTCGCATGGCTATCCTTTATTCATAATTCTGCAAATCCTGCTGAGGATTTCTCAAGTGCATAGTCTATATATCACAGGCAGCAGACAGGTTGGGCGATAATTGCCAATGTCGTCCGAGTCCTCCTTTTGGTACAGCAACACAGTCTTGCTGGTTTTCCGCAGAAAGGGTACCTTGCATTCCGAGAGGTAACGCGTGAAGAGTCGAGCCAAGGTTTTAGTGGTAACCAACGGAGCATTTCTCAGACTTCCCCGTTTGACCCTGTTCAGGGTGCTGTTCCGGGTGCTGTACGGTTCCTCACTGACTTGATGGCATGTCCGTCTACGGAATAGGGAATTGAAGGAACGACGAATTCATCTATTTGAAGTTGAAGTAGACAGATGGATATGACTATCGAAGTGACTTGAGTAGGATTCGTGGATGATATTCTTCATTGTCCCTGTTTTACACGGACATTAGAGGCAGGTCATCTCGGGATTGTAACTGGCAAAGCTTGGGCGACTGCTCCTCCCAGCCTCTACCGCTTCATGACGCTGCCGCTTATAGCTCCTTGAAATCTTCTTTTATCGCCTCTTTGCGGTTCTTCGCAAACTCGACGTGAGTTGGTGATTGCCTGCAGCTCGTGCGGTTGCGTTGGCGTATCAGCTGAAGAGTTCCAGAGACAGTAGTCCCTCTTAACTCTTGAACTCTCTGCATTCCTGCCACGATCGTAGAGATGTTCAAGGGACCGATGGTATTCCTAGTCAATGATTTCGATAACGGAATGCTCCAATGAGCCGGCAAGAGAAGTAAGGTGATCTCAGTTGACTGCAGTCCAGGCCTCGCTTCTTGACATTGAGGCTCTCTCAACACCCATCAAAAGGTGAATTCGCGCGGATCGATGGTCGAATCCCTTAAAAAACGTTGGAAAAACAGCGACATCAGATAGGCAAAAATTTCGATTGGAGATGATGTCTATCTTGTTATGAAATTGTCCACCAGCCTTGTCCACTTTCAAGTCCTGCAAAGGTTATAGGGCGTTCGAAACTGTGAGCTACTAGGGATTGTGTTGATTGACATGATGAGTTCCACTCCTTGAGTACCAATGAGGTTCCTTAGCCGTTCTTCTTGGGCCAATCTTAGCCTTGAAGTCGATAATGGCCTTGGGGAAGGCTTCCCTTTAGAAATTCTCCAAGTACATGTGGGATGGTTTGTGTTCCTCCTCGTCGTAGCTTGATGTTGATGCATAGGCGATAAAGATTAGCGAGTCAGGAGTTGGACCACATCTCCTAAATCTCAAATGTCCGATTCGAGTCGTTGGGCTTCCATCCGAATCGATGTTTATGGCGAAGTGCGTGTTGACGACGACCCACGTCGCCAGCGCATCTGCTCTCGCATGTTCCAAGAATCAGTTACTAAAAAGGAGTTGGTCAGTCCAACTACTTGACCTTTTTGGCCTGCATCATCAGGTCTTCGATGTGAGCTTTGGATGCAAGTGTCCGTGCGTTGAAGTATAATACATGTCACCATCTTTGTCTTCTCTGTTCAGGCACCCTATTCAGACCCTGAGATTCTAGCAGCTTCTCCCGAGCGGTCCTACCCAACCCTGCCGTATTGTAGACTCCCTCAGGCTCTCCGGGAATAAGGCCCACCCATATTGCTGTTTTCGGCATATTGACGGAGCGTGAATAGTTTGTCAGGCTTTGTCGTGGAGGTAGGATAGACCTCCAGGTAGTTAACCACGCTTGCCCAAAGCGAAACAAAGGGCTTTGTTTCTGACGGCGACCCCAGATTATCGCCAATGCTCTTCCCAGCCACTTAAATGCAAGCTTTTAACCGCGCCGACATGCACGATTCCAACAGCGCAAACTGGGAGTGCACCACACGCAAGCATGCATGGATTCGCTTGAAAGGAGTCAGCTGCTATGAGTCGACACAGCAACGCAAACACAGAGAGTCCATCTCCTTAATCAACCTGCGTCTCATTGCAGGTACATAGTGGCAATTTTCGGTCCGCGATTTCCCCCTATCCGCCTCCTGTTGTCGCACTACGTTGCCTCGCCTCGCTAGAGGTCTTTCGGGGAAAGAGAACCCCCTCTGAAAGAGATCCCTGGCTATGTCCACTTTGCAACTATAAATGCTCACCATAAGCGGTAGAACTCTGTTGTTGACCGGCATAAGACACTTCAGTTCTCAACTCCTGCCTCCGTTGCTAATGCATTATTCACTGTCGCTTGAATTTAATTTTTCTCGTCTTGCAGATAGTTATTTTTTTACCTCGGCGCACAGTGTCTCTCAGTGCTTTGCGTTTGGGTGTCTCTAGGGTTCATGGACCGCGTGCGAGAAGAAACCCTCATTTCATGTCATTCGATTTTTCTGTTTTTTCTTCACTGTGAGTACCTTCGTATTAATAACTGCATTGTCTAGCAATGATCGTGGTTCGTGCCTTTAAACCTTAGTATCTAAGGTACTTAGTTTCCTGATTGAGCAGTCAAACTGAGAACATATTTTGACATTATCAAGATTAATTGAGCAACTTATTGCAGTGGCTCTGGCAAGACGACTCTTCTCAATATTCTGACCCAAAGGCGAAACGATGGGCTTCGTGTTTTTGGCGACATTGCAGTCAATGAGTAATTTGAGATTTTGATTCACATTAGTTCTCTTCAATTCTTTTTTTGCTGATTTTTCGCATTTTTGCTTTTCACCGTCGGAGATCGGTTTCCTTCAACTAGGAATGTTTGTTACACAAATTGGGGTGACTGGATGCAGAAAAGCTCGAATTGCTTCCCAAACCTTCTATCACGAACGAAAAAGTTTTTGAAATTCAATTGAATCATTGCTTGCTACTGAAACCCAAAGTGGGCCTTTAACCGAGGAATAGAGCAGAAAGCACCGGCTGGGCTAAAACCAAACTCTCTCTTTCAGTTGCCCAGTGGCACTGGAGGATGCTTTTAGACCACCTGATCAGAATGTGTTGTGGTAACGCGAGTGACTCGTTCCTATGTTCTACTTGCATTTTGTAGCGGCATTATGCAAATTCAACTCTACCGCTTAGATTCATTAGCAGACTGCAAACGACATATAAGGGCAAAGCGCAGGTCTCTAATAGCGCCCGGAGAGGAAGTACCATGATAGGGCATGAGCGTCTTCTTCACTCGCTGATCCCCATGCCGTTCCTTGCGGTCAGCAACTACCGGCGGCTCTCAGAGTCTGATAACCTCGAGGAAAACGTAAGCCCCACAACAGTGAATGGAGAAATTATCTCAAAAACAACAACGTAACTCAGTAATTCTACATGACATACCAACTCTGCACTACTGAGTTTAAGAACTTTGCAAGCTCCTGTCCCTGCTCATAACTTCCGCCCATGTTGTGTTTCAGTTGCCTGGTTGAAGATGGTGATATGAGGAAAATTAGTGCATACGTTCAACAGGAGGACCTCTTCATCAGCAATGTAACTGTGCAGGAGCACTTGATGTTTGCGGTACATTTATTAGTATTAATACATTCGCAAATGCTCAGTCTCATTAATTTCAAATCAAAGCATTGATAAAACTTTTTGAAAACACAACACAGCATTATCATAGCCTTTCCATGTAGAAATATAGTGGCAATAAAGTTGGCCTACACGTGTGCGGAGAAGAGGGAGGTAATGTTCAACTTCTGCCCTCTCAAAAGATCTGTTACCACTACAACGGCCCCAAAGGGATAGAGTTGTTGGTCTTCGGACTTTGCGATCACACGGGCACCTAGTAAGAAGCTTCACTCATACTACACTGCTTCAGCCCATGTTATCCATACATCTACGCGGAATAATCAGAGTTAAAAGTTTTGCAGTAATATTCGCGGAATAGTCAGAGTTAGTAAATTTGCAGTGTCCATGCTTCTTCGTTCTATGTTTACTTATAAATAACACAATTGCAGGAAGGAAAATTTTTCGAAACATGGAGCGCTTTTTCAAAATAGTTTTTGCACGTTATGGGCTCACGCGCAAGGAGCTCAAAACAGAAGACCTCTTTTGCTGAGCGGCTCTGGGAATTCCAAAAAACATAGAAACTAGGGCGGTGGATCAATCCCCACTGAAAACAAAGTTTCGCATTTCTTTTGTTTCCACTTTTGGGTTTATATGTGTATAAACTCATTCAATGTGCCAGAATCTTCCAATATGCAACTATTCAGTGCTACAAACGTTGCAGAGTTAATAAAAAATGAGCAAGTTCTACTCTATAAGGAAAGTTTTTGGCCTATTTCTGGCAATCCTAGGGACGCTGAGAAAGATGATCATCAATCTTACGCTCCACGTATTTACGTACCCTGATAACATGCAGCGAACCGTTTTGAAAAAGCGCCTCGCGCTCTGAACAACTTTCCCGAAGAGGTTCCCAAAGAGTCCAAAATTGTTGGTTAAGGAGCCTTTTTTATGAGAGCTAATTCCAATGATAAATAGAATATGTATTACACTCGGAATGATAGGTCTCATTATTAATTTACCAGGCTCGACTTCGCATGCATGTCAAAAAAACCGAAGACGAACGCAAGTCGATGGTCGAAGATGTAATTCAAGCGGTAGGCAATTAGGCACAATGAAGGTTCACCACTGCACTTTACTACACTCCAGCTTGCACTTTTCTGCTTCATAACTAGCGGAGTAATGCACTGCTGAAACAGTGTGTTGAGACGAGACAGCTGGAACGTGGTGCCGTTTTACCAATTCACCTGATGGTCTCGTATCTCGAGAGGAAAACAACTTACAAATCGATGACTAACATGCCGAGACAACGGAGAAGTTGGGCTTACGCTGATTATGACACTTACATAAATGTTAGCATAAATGTTGCACGTGACTTCGCTATCGAGAGCCATGCCCACATAAGTATACTCTGCAACAGTCCTTATAC
Organism: Teladorsagia circumcincta; assembly: GCA_002352805.1. NCBI lineage: Eukaryota > Metazoa > Nematoda > Chromadorea > Rhabditida > Trichostrongylidae > Teladorsagia > Teladorsagia circumcincta. The sequence continues at coordinate 93,838 of KZ345146.1, forward strand.
TCTTAAAGAGCCAGAGCCACCATCGCTGGGCCGAAGTGCGAAGGAAAATCCACATTTTTGAGATATAAAAAAAAGTACAGGGTGCGCCAAAATTATAGCGACAGCTATATCGGCGCCTAGAATGAAAATGCCACAATTCTAAGAAGCCAAAAATGCAGTAATTTTCACTGTTCAGTCAAGAATCGTAAACATTTGCTAAATCTCAGAAATCCTTTCGTTGGCATTTACACGGGCCCCGAGAAGCACTGAGGAACCATCGACTGTGGCATGCAATGTAGTGCTTGGCCTCGTCCTCCTCATTTTGGAGCGGTTTCTTTAATGAATCCAGAGTAGTGCGAAGACTCATGCAAGTCTCAGCTAATATTAGGTACCGGATATCCTAATGTCGTTTCTTCCACCAAGAGTTTTATCCAGCAATATTTTAATTCAAAGTCCGGGGGAGGAAATAGTATAATCATAGAATGACTTACTAGGATCCCCCCATCTAACAGTATGAGTAGAAACCTTGCACGATTCAAGCTCAGAATTTTTTGAATCAAAAAGGAGAGGCAGGTCGGTTTTGACATCATCTGACAAATCGTCCCTCTTACTTGCTAAAAAGTAAGGCATGGACAAAGGAAGTACACTGTTAGTTAAAGTAGGGTCTGCATTGCATGACAGAAAAGTTAGAACTTCTCAGCCCAACTGGACATTTTTTACAGAGTCTTTTCTGCGATAGGGGGTCAAGAGCGCACCCTTTCTGTGCACACAAAAGTAGCAGGTGAGCACATTTATCAGAATATCTTGCGGAATCAAATCCATGGGAATGTTTGCGCATCATCAATTCATCAAAGTGAAAGTATCCTACCATTTCAGCGCAAGTCTGGTGCAGCCCTTTCTCGGCTGGCTTGACTAGGGCTACTTTTTTGACCACGACTGCAGTCATCCTTTCAAAGACTTCACTGTCTTTTAAGAAAACTGTGGAAAACCGATGAGCATTCCAGACGATAGTATCCCCTCTAGCAAAAGCAATGTTAGTTTGGTTGGCGGATCTGTAGCTCTCAGCCCTACTTCGAAGGCATTTGGTACACACATGCGAATTTGCGCAATGAACCTAGGAACTTTCAGAAAAGTATATAAAAATTGGGGGAGAGTTAAATTGTGTAGTAACGATTGGGAGTAATAAGCAACATATTACGTAGTATTAATCAACAAAAAGGACGTTCTGAGAAATTGTTTTTTCATGGTACTCGGCCCCAGAACATCCTGAACCTAGAAAACGACATTAGGATATCCGGTACCTAATAGAAACGGTTCCACAATGCAATCGATTTGTATATTTAAAGTGCTGACCTACTCGTTGGGTGTGAACAGTTCGATAAAATTAGCCCTGCACCAGTTTTAAGCACTTCCCTTTCAAGAGCTACTTTCTTCTGAAAGATATAACGACGTTTCTCATACCTCAGGATGGCAGTTTGCTCGGGAAGTCTCAAACAATCCTCTCAATGTCCGTCTGTCATGACATTCGGCGAAACGAGCACGCGAAGTGCCTGCAAATTCTGTCGCGCACCATGCTAGCATTGCTCGTGACCGTCACAGAGGCTCGGCCTCCTCCTCGTCCGAAATGACTGCATTCGGTTCCTCATTTTTTGGAGCATTTAGTGGATCTATGAATGGTACCCGGATAAACACCAAAATGCTGAAAATTTTTGCGTGCCGAAAACTCTCAAAGTTGAAGTTTAGTGATTTATATAAGAAAGGTAGCAATATCCTTCGGTCATCGCAACAGTTATACATTTTGGTGGTCAAATAAGATAAATATGAACGGCTCAACCAACAGAACCAAAACCAGCACAGGAGAAAGAGCTTCGATTATAGGTTCAAATTGTATGCGC
>KZ345146.1:152817-170204 GCA_002352805.1 Teladorsagia circumcincta
ATCAAAACGCGTCATGAAGACGCTAGCCGCCAAGGATTTAGGCACGTGCCACCCACCGTTCGATATCTTGTCTCCATCGCAATAGTGATCTGCTATGCTCTCTCTACTCGGAATTGTCTGCCTCTCTCCGCGCTCACGTTATCTCTCATCACTCTGCCGATCTTTTGAACTATCCATCAGCGCAGGGCAGAAAGCTCGTATTTCCTCTGTACTTCATCATTTTTTTTACCTTTTTTTCCAGTGGCGGTCACCTCCTACTTCTACTTTCACATTTGGATAGACCACCTCATCAATTCAATCCTGAATTTTGCCTTTAAGCGAAAGCTCTGACCTGAGCATGATGACTGCTTTTTAGGGTACATTGTGGTTATTTGGAACTTCTACCAAATACGACTCCTTTCAATAATCACTAACGCAACTCCCACCCCACCCTACCACCTCGCGCTCCTCTCGTTGAACTTTGACAAACGTTCTGTTGATCCTGAATCGAGGTAATGACGTCCACAAGTGAACGGCCTTGTTTTGGCTCCACAAGCCTTTTCCGGAAGACGCCTAAGTTCCAGAAAAGTGCTCAAGAGTATTTGTGGTAATTATTACCATTGATTGTTAGAGCATTATCGAGCAGACAATCAGACAAGGATCAAGGGTGAAAAGAGGAAACTTCTCGTCCTACCGCAATCGGATATATCCATATGGGCACTGTCGCAAACATTGCGATGGCTATGCACTTAAAGTCACGCTCCGGGATTTTAGACATGCTCGCCTGTTCCATCCCCGATCGTGGTACACAGGCGAGCAAGCGTCTACGCCGTGCCCTCTTTGCGGCTTGGAAGTGGGCGAGGAAGGCGCAAGCAGTTCGCTTGACTTGCAATCCACACCTCAGTCCGCAAGCCCTGCCTTCCCCTGTCGGCTGCTACGGGACGTTGCGAGAAGAACGCGGCCGCAGTTGTGGCACGTTGGCGTTGCGGCTCAGTGTCGTTGGAGCTGGAGCAAGTAGAGCTAGCCGTTCGTGAAACTTGCCCAAATACTCTCCTCCCCCATCCCAAGGTGGAACGTGGCTGGAATAGAGGGGCTATTCGGGCGTAACCGGGGGTTTCACTGGCTTTCTTCTTCTTTTCTGAATCTACACCCACCTACAGCTTCATTACTGAAAGCTAATAGACACCCATTTTATCCCGGAGCTTGCCTTTACATGAAACGCGTAAAGCATACCTCTTCTGTTGAAAAAAAAAGGACTACGCCTAGGCCGGGGGGGGAGAGAAACCTCAGAGTGCGTGAGGTACTTTCATTTCTCCGGAAGTTCCTGCCCCTCCTGGGCTCAATCCTAGAGGATGCCCCCGTATAATGCGATAGCGCCCGCATTTGAATCAGCGAAAAGTGTCGGGTTGGGTGAAGTTACCCAGACTTCTTCTTCAAATAAGCTGAAACGCAGGATGTTCTCAATTTCAGCTGGGTTTTTCGTTGATCTGAGATCTGTCCCATTGTACTTCAAACCACTCACGTATATCTCCTGGTATAGGTATGCATATGAAGCTCATCTTATTCTCCTGCTGGACCCCATTGAAGAAATACCTGGTAAGCATTTTGCACGCAACATGTTTGTTTGTACTGTAATGCGCTTTCCTCAAGATCCCTTTTGAACAAACTGATTTCGGAAAGTGTTGCAAAAGCACTTATTTCAAGGTTGTCCGTCAAGCAATGAGCAGGATGCTTTCGTCTGTTCTGCGAAAAACGGCGACGAAGTAAGTATATTTCTTGACACCCTTTGTGGACGATGATGGCGTTGTGCCAAGTGTGCTACTCGGTGTCTCGGTAGGATTCCCATGCTAACCAACCCCCTCATTTCTACAGGACGATTTACCCTAATTTCCGGTAGATAGACCCTAGCCAATGTCACGTAGAAACACCCGCTCGTGCAGAGTACTTGCGTACACATAGATACTACCGTACATTTGACCATAGGCATAATTCAATGCACCGATTACGGAAAGACATTCATTTTTGGCGGTGGCGCCTATTGGCCTCACCTTGTCACAACACTTGTTTCCATCGAATTCCGCATAATCTTAAGGGTTATTTGGTGATCATAAAGGGAAAATGACATTCGTTTTTGGCATCAGGTTATTTAACACATATTTCCCGATGTGATCAAGGGGGAGGGTTCAGACGAGCGCTAAAGAGAACTTTAAAGACAAACTCGTTCAGGCTATTTTCTAGCCAGAGCAAGTGAGTTTAAATCCGATACCAGGGTTCCACAATAGTCAAACCCAAAAATACAACGTCCATCGGAAAATCGGCGCGTTGAGACGCCGCGCCCATGACCGCACACAGCGACGCGAAGAGCGACCGGTTATGTGGACCGCTTCCTCCTGGAGCTAGCCGTCTGTCAAACTCGTCCGAACGCGCCCCTTACTCCTCCTAAGGTGGAATGCGTCTGAAACAGAGAAGGCCTTGATCGGAGCGTAATCGAAGGTTTGTTTTGCTTTCTTTCTTTTCCAGATTTTTCGCCTCCAGCTACGTTATTGACCACCCCCTTATACACCCCTTCTATCCCGGAGCTTGCCTATAGCACCTCAGCGCCGTTGGCAAGTAGCACAACGATCAAATGTTCCCACAGTTCTGAATAGAGGGCCGAGACATGAATCATAAAGCGATAGATAAATCATTGTTGTTTTAATTGGCATTTTTTGATGTGATGTCATAAAATCTTTATCGAAAACATTTTCAGCTTCTCAAACTACTCGGCTTCGACTCGAACTTATTTTGGATCAATTTTGCTATTCTTTTATTTATACTGGTCTTCTTTCGTACTCTTGCCCTTGTTACTTTTTCTTTCCGCATTCGACATAGTTAGTTGACTTGCAACCTCACAGTTCACCATTCTATTCGTAGCCTTGTCAGAAGTCCCTTGAAAATGACTTGCTAATAATCAACTGTGTCTATTTCACAAGAGAAATGTTCTTGTACTACATATTGAGAGAAATGTTACTGTACTACAAAGCTTTTAAAGATTAGACATTAATAAAAATGATTAAATGTCATTGTTTCCTCTTGAATTTTCACCGTGCACAAAAAGGCCATATCACCAAACAGTACTATCTGTTTCAGTAAACCAGAAGCGCATCAAATGCAGACCACACACCACAAGTGACGAAGGCCGCCTCCACAAAAAGCAAATGCTTTAAGCCAATGAAATTATTAGCCTGTTGCAGCTGTATCCTATCAGTTGCCACTAGTTACAATTCCCATTTTCCAACTATCAGCTATCATTTCATTTTCTTGTGCCAGTTTCTTTGGTTGCCGTCGTCACTTGTGGTGTGTGATCTGCACTCGACGCGCTTATGATTTTCTGAAACAGGTTATATGTTGACATAAAAAGGAAAAAAGCAACGAGATGACAATGAGAAGGATAAGGATAGGAGGATGGGGAGGGGAAGAGGAAAACCAATCGGCTCCCCCACATTACAATGTTCACGATTTTGGGCGGGGCGCGGCGAACCTGCGGCGTTCACATTCAAAGTTCGATCGATGGGCATCAGCTGTGGCGACACGTGCTCCATTACAGTTTGCGCGCCCCATGCAACGCAGCCGCGCGCACATCGGCTCGGCCGCGTTCGCCGCAGGTTCGCCGCGCCCGCGCCCAAAATCGTGAAGAACGTGGGGGAGCCAAACTAATCCTTAATAGACCCAAGGTACAGTTTAGGAGATGTGGTTTCAAGGTTATATCATCACTGTGATGATGTTCTCTACTCTATCTTTTTCTGTGCATACGCAACCGATGGAGCCCTCAAACAAGCGGACATGTTGTCTTAACTTGCCTGCTCCACGGCTCCACTAATCCGCGTCTATTTGAATCAGCCGCCACGCCGCAATCCATGTTGTGTGTCATGGGGTGTGCGCAAAGTATCTCGTCCATTAGCGTACACTGGCCGCCACTAGCTCACTTTTAAGGGCCCAGCGTTTATGCCGCGCACTTTCGTGCCGCAGTAACGGCGTAACTGTTGTACTCGCAGGCTACTCTATCCTACCCACGAGATATTGGGTGGTCTCATAATTCCTGTCCCAACTTTGACACTTTTGTTTATTCAAGTTCTATCTCTTCTAGCAAACAACTGATCAACAGCATATCCACCATCATGGTCATTGATATACATGCGATTGCTAGCGAAGGTTTCGAAGCTATCCGCCCAGATTGAGTGAAGCTGGGAATCGATGAATTGGGAAAAATCGATTTTGCGATGGTCCCTTAAACCTTAACTTTTTCTCTGGCAGATGCAGATTCATGGCGCAGGGGAGGCAATCCCGGCGATGCGATGCCAGTGCTACAGGGTGGGTGAGGTATCGTGGCCATGACTATCTCCCTCAGTTTGTGGCGGGTTTGCATTGCAATGTGGGGTCGGGGATCCATTTGAAGAAAGGAGATTTTGAGACATTTTTGACGCTTTCCTCGCAATAGCGGATCAGCCTGGAGAGCTATTCACGCTGACTTTCGCAGTGCTTGTCTTCACACAATGAAGTGATTCCCAAACCAGGCCATCCAGCGAACACAATGAACAGAAGACAAAACCCTCAGAATACGGAGTTCGGGCTTTGGATGAGGTGGTGCTTCCTGCCTGCGAGGCAGCCAACTAGCGTGCTGCGCGTTGTTGTCGCAGTGAGCTCATGACTCTCCTCCACTGGCGAACGACTTCAGAAGGCTCTGCTCGTGCAGTCGTATAAATTTTTCCCAGATGGTCAGGCGTGCTTCTTGCTCATGGTCGGCCGGACCATACGGTTTCCATCAAAACTTCATTACGTTGCAGTCTTTTGCATACGGATGGCGTGTGCTGGTGCATCAGTTACACCCAAGTATCTACTACAATAATCTGGTGGCAACGTTCGGATGCACTCCTAATGGTGCAAGGGGCCCTCATCAAAAGTGACCGCAGGTGCAGTATGAGGTTGAATTCACAGCTCGTTTCTTCTTTGCCGTTGCGATTGGATCACTACCTCGGTACCCTAGCATTGGCAGGGACTGGGTCAAACACAGCTCTGATCTCCCCTGCTATCATCCTTGCAATAGGGTTCATTTGAGGATCGTAAAGCCTAATCATCCGTTATTGTCACTGACTTATTTTTATTCCTAGCTGATTAACCCGTTACCTGCTTGATCTTCTGAAACCACAATGTGGAGGCTCTTGAAGATACTTCAACACGCTCATGTATTTAGCCGTGAAACGATCTTGAACAGAAGAAATTTGAATTTGAATAGAAATGCGACAGGAATTATGAGACAACCCAATATAATTTTCGACACAACCTCATACGTAGTTGTTGCTTTGAACAACGAAGCATGTGGGCACTATTCCATCCTCCATCCTTCTCCTCAGGTAGGAAAAACACTTCAAACTTCCCCCATTTTCTCAATAAAGCCAGCCCAAGACAGGATGTATTCAAGGTCTGTGCAAAGCAAAGATGGAGCCGGAAGTGTAGTTGGGGGGGGGGGGGGTAGGTGGAATAGTGGCATAAGGTTACATTCATATGATGATTACCTTTGCTCCTTGCACGTAATTGCCGATTAACTCACGATTTGAGCAATTCGGAGATTACGATCACGATAAGATTAGGAATATAAGAAGCTATCGTTCTTAATCAGCTTCTGCTCGACATTCATCAACGTCAACTAGACCCTAAAGCATGATCGCCGAATAGGGAAATCGCCCAAGGGCGCTTTCATAGTCGGTCTACCGTCGTAGCGACCGCACAGCTTCGATACTTAACGATCGATCGTCCGATCCGGTGGGACGTGTCGGTCGATTGATACTTATTTAATGCTGTGCGATCGTTACGATTGGACAACTAGCTGTAGAAGCGCTCTAATCACATGATCGCCAAGTTTTCACACGCATGCTTCTCATGGACGGGGGAGTTCACCACAGAGGTCGTTAAAGGGGATTTCGTGAGGACAGGTTTCCCAGTGATTTTAGCAGTTCACGAAAGTAGCGTGAAATAGACAAAACTGGTGGGCTTGCTGCTTCATGAAACCCCACCCCCTCCCCGCGCGACGGCGGTCTTGGAACAAATCCCATAGGAGCAGCCACGATGGTGGGGTGGTGGTTGGAGAAAGGAAATCGGGAAGTCTTTTGAGACTGATGGTGCTGAGGACGTACTGGTGGAGCCTTTTAAAACTAACGGTGGTGATGGGGGGTCGCACTGAGACCCCCTCGAGAGAGAAGGGGGTCGCAAAACAATTTTTGAAAAAGTGGGAACGTGACGATCGACCCTGCTTCATATAATCGTTCATAAAATAGACGTGAGATACAGGAGGCTTCCGTGATTGCACTACACAATTTCCATACCGCGGCGAATTTCTCTTTTGGCTTGCATCGCGTGTTCTTAACAGTTTTGATGTCTCGGTAGTATTGTGGTAGTAATTTCTTGCCCTTATGTGTTTTTGATAGAGATCCTTGGCTGTGTTTTCGAATTAAGCAGATGTTCAATCTGACGCTGTGACATATTCTCACCTATGTTTCCGCATTTGAGCAATGGTTAGGTATTGTCTGGGGGCCATGGATATCTCCTGAGTAAGCTTATGCTCTCATTTAATGTTCTGGTTCGTTACGTATGACCACCAGATTTTATGCTCGTTTACTTTTTATCTGTCCACTCAATTGGTTTTGTTTGTCTTTCTTAACGCGTTGACGACCGCCGTTGTATGCCTTCTCCTTAACATTTTTCGTATTCTCTCATCAATAGGCATCAGTCCTTTAGCGTTTTCGGTATCAGTGACGAAAAAATTGTTTTCCGTATCCAGTATTGTACATGGATTGTTGTGGAACAGGAAAAAACGCCAAATAAATTAAGAAACTAGTCTGCTCCATGTGAAAGTGTGGTATGACGTTGTACCGCACGGTCGTCAACGTGTTATGACTCCATATATTTCACTTTTCCAATGTTCCATCTCTGCTTATCTCTCTTTACAAGTCGGTAATCTCATCAATCTTGACGAATCACTTGCTTCTACGGTCTCAATCCCATTTCGCGTTTTTCGCGATTTGGATCGAAACACAGTTATCATGATGTTGGTTAATATTTACAATTATGTAAGTTGGAAGTGAATGCCATGATGACTTTGATACTGGGAGATTTTTGGAAACTTGTCGAAACGTTGTTGAATATTCGGCGCTATCGCAAGATACGGGGGCATAGTGATGGCCCGCAAAACATAACCTTTTGTTAAAAACAGGGCTAAGCCTTCGGCGGTGGGGAGAGACTTCAGTGTGCGTGGGCTATTCCCGTTTCTTGAAAAATTCTGCCCTCCTTGTCTTAGTTGTAGAGGACACCCTCGTAGTTTGTGATAGCGCCGAATATTCTTTCGTAAATGTTGGATCTTTCACATCTTGACAATAAATCTCATCTGCTTTCTAAGTGAGGTGTTCGTTCTCCCACTGTATCACATAGTTCCATCTGAAGTAGTCGTTTCAGGCGTGCTTCCGTAGTATCTTTGTATAGCTCAGCCTGTTTCAAGAAATACATGGTAGGCTGATATTCACGGGAGTATGTCACGCTCAGTTTCTATCCCGCTGAGAGACAGTCTTGAAGATGTAAGTTCACTACTTCAGTTTACTCAGTTCTTCAATTGTTAATTCGTTTTACATTTGTACTTTATTTATGGAAGGTGCGGAAGCTAATTTCTTTTGGTTGGCTGGTTTATACCACACCAGTTTGGAGCCGCACGCATTCGCGTGCATCACACGGATTGCAGTGGCATAAAACGGGCTCTCCATATTTTCGCAATGCTTTTTGGCAAACTTCGCTAACCTCGCTGCGCCCTCCACCCAGCAATGACGTGGACCTTCCTTCCATTGTCAGACTCTCTACTTTATTCCGGTCTCTCTTGGAACCGAGCTGTAATGCTTCCTTGGTAACGCCGCCCACATTGTGCACGCTCCACCCTCCCATGGCTGTTGACCTTACTTCTTTGTCGGACTCTGTCCACTTTTTCCCAGTTTTCGGGCTTTCCGAAACCAAATGATATGCTTGTACTAGATATCATCCTTGCCGCGCTGAATCCCAGTTACTGAGAACTTGACCACGTCGTTACTTATTCTTTGATCTAAATTCTTAACTCATAGTGTGCAGTTGAAAAAAAGTGATTCATTATGGTGGAAGTATTTTGGGAACTTCGTGTTTCTTCTGAAAATTCTCGCTATCAGTTCGAAATTGGATTTCGGAACCACCAACGTGATCACCGATAATATTACACGTGCTGCATCACATAGTGAATCGAATAAGACCAGTAATTCCAGAACAATACTTCTTTCTTCTTTTCCGCATACTTTTTTTTGTAAACGGAGGAAATTAGCTTCCGCATTAGTTCTTCAGTTCATCTCGATCCCGATGTGCGCAGGACAAACCGTTTAGGCGGAAAATCTGAAGAGAATACGGCGCTTCTCAGTCGAAATCTGGAATGTGACACAGAACTGGATCGCTACGTCTTCACGCTCATCTGTCGTCCTCGACCGATTAATCAATAACAAATTACGCATAATGTACGGAAAGCACGACAATGAGCAACAACTAACTGGAGCAGAGGGTGTGGAGACAATACTCCTCGATCACGACACCAAACTTCGTCTCACAGCCGAAATTGTCCGCGAAGCAGAACAGTTGTGTGACTTGGTTAAGGAACTGGGTCGTGTCGTCACCAAGTTGGAGACAGCGCAGTCTCGTGTTGAAGCGTGGACCGAGTTGTGGAAAAGTGCTGGCCCGACTACAAGCCATATTCTGCAAACCCTAACAGAAATCATTCCGGATATGATTAGAATGTACGAGCGCGAACTAAGCGTTCGTCAAGCTGGATTAGCAGATATCTCTGAGTACGAGCATCGCGATGTCTTCGCTGCCGTGTCGTTGAGTTACAAATACGAACCCTTCATTGACGATAATCTGCTTTCTAGGCTGTACGCTTTAGTTTGCACCGAGATGTAGTTTGCTTTTGCTGTGTTCCGTAACTAACCCATTACCAAAATGTTTGTTTGTTTATGTGAATGAAGAAGTTGGCTCACATTTGTTTTTGGTGAGATCGGGCGTCCACCGATATTTTTTCAACAAAGCGATACATTGAAAGATTTTCAACAGCATTTCCAATTATAGCTGTTGAACTTCATTGTTATTTTGCAGGAAATTATAGAAATCTCGTTTGATGCTCTGCCTGAAGGAGATGAGGTTCTGGAGATTCTACGTGCTGAAAAGGCATCTCTTCATTTCTGGATCGATTTGGGAGTAAGTTTCTTTAGGAGTGTCATTGAACAAATCCATCTAAATTGCTGATTTATTTTAAGCAAAAGTTTTGTTATTATATTGGATAGTATCGCGATACTGGCACTGTTGAACATAATTTGGTGAAAAGTAGTTGGAGGAGGCCACTCCATAAGGATCACGATAAGGCCGATGTCGGATCTTGCAAATCGAGCGATTAGCTAGCGTCCGCTCGCGTCGCGCACAGCGAACGGCCAGTGAAGTGCCCCACCTCATCGACACCCAATACAGTTTCTGCACATTTTTAGTCGTCCACCCACTGTGGAAATAACTCCCCTAACCTCTTCCCTCCGTGCCTGGGTGAACTGCCCTGGTCTTGGCCCAGGATCCCTTATCCGCGCCATTCCAGGCTGATTCAGCCAGCCCTTGCCATGGAGCTCCTTTGAATTTAAGTGTCATCAAAGCTTTTTCTCTTCGCGTTATCATCGCGCTTTTCTCAATCCCTAGCGTTAGGGCTGCAGAGCAGAGTGGAATGGCCCCCCTTTAACTACATTTTCAACTCTAGTTCAAACAATATTTAGGGCTTAGATGGTTTGTTGTTTTGCTCTGGATATAGATGTTATTTTTTTCAGTTGGAATACTATCGGTGCGGACGTGTAGATGACTTCGTACGTTTGTTGGAAGTTTCTGGAAGTGAAGCTTCATTGGATTATCCCGAGGTTGAAAATGACCAGATGCGCGCTTTGGACATATTGGCTGCGTATTATGTCAGATTGGTGGGTAAGGAGTTGTGTAGAAAACTTGAGATGTTCTCCTTACAAAGGTCTTTTTAGGGCCACAAAGAGCGCACATCTAAGGAAAGGAAGCGAGACCTTTTTTCAAAGGCGACGCTTTTGTACACGACAGCAGATCGAATAAAAATGTATGATATGCCACATTTGACTGGACGGGCTTACTTTTGTTTGGTTGAAGCTCGAGCAAGTAAGGTGGATCAGGCTGACCAACAGTTTAATTTCGTTCTTAAACAGGTATGCCATTTTCGAAACATTCCCTTTTGAAAGTACATTGACTGATGAAACGTTCAATTACATCTGCCTATTTTTAGGATCCATATGATATCCCGGCTATGATGGGTAAAGCAATTATAGCGTTCAGTAAGCAAGATTACAAGACGGCGTTGTACTTCTTGAAAAGGGTAACTTTTTGGCAGTTCTCATTTTTTAAATTCTCCTTAAAGATGCATTTTTAAGGCTCTGCGACAAAAACCTAGTGGTCCTGCCGATATGAGGGTTGGTATCGGCTACTGCTTAGCAAGGTTGGGAATCACCGACAAAGCAAGGTATAGTTCTTGAATGTTTTAGGGCGCATGCATAGCTGTACGATCGTTACGACCGACTATGTATGTGTCCTTATGCTTTTACGGTGTTCCGTATCAACAAGAGCAAGTCAGAAATGAATTTTTGTTACATCGGATTGGAAGTTGCGTACTCCATAAAAACAAGTGCTTATTTACTAACATAATTTCGTCTAAAGTTGAGGTAGATGTCGCTTCAAATATTCGTTTTAGGATAGCTTTTGAGCGTGCCCTTGAGCTGCAGAACGATAACGTCTGCGCTTTATCGGCCCTTGCCATCCTTGACTACAATACTCACACCGTAGAAGGCGCTCAGAGTGCTGTCATGTGCCTCGGTCAGGCGTACAGCTTGGAACCGGAGAATCCTGTTGTGCTCGTTCATCTTGCAAATCATTTCTTCTTTAAAGGCGTGAGTTCCATCCGTTCCGACTCAAGTTAGATCTGATCTGACTTTTTTGAAACTCTGCTGGAGTGAAATATGGGATTAGATCTGAGATGAATAAGAATGTTCAAAAACAGCAAAAAGATAGTTAGGTTGTCTACATTTTTGTAAGCCTTTCAATTTGTTAGAATAAAGGTCACAGTGTGCTGCTAAAGCGTTTCCGGTTTTATGACGGATGAGTTTCGAAACATTATTTAGGAAATGGCAAAAGTGGAACGACTCGCCTGGCATGCAATGAACATGACCGAAAGCGATGAAATCAAGGCCGAAGCTTGCTACATTCTCGCACGTTATTTCCACTACAGCCGGGATTATGAGAAAGCATTCAAGGTAACTGTCAAGCTGAAATGTACTCAGTAACGTTGGTGGACACATCTTGTAGTTATTTTCGCATAACCTTCTACTTCCTGATGCTCTGTTGTAGTACTACTACCAAGCGACCACATTGAACCACCCTACATTTGTATTGCCCCAGTATGGTCTCGGTCAGCTCTACATAATGCGAGGCGAATTTAATCAGGTTCATATTTATTTTTCGTTTTAACTCGATATTTGTAGTTCGAAAACCATCCTATTAGATAAGCATATATTATTTTTATTCTGTATTTCAGGCAATAACTGCTTTTGAGACCGTTTTGAAAGCGATGCCAAATAACGTGGACACCATGAAGGTTCTTTCAGCTCTGTATGCTCATACCGACGCCAGCAATCAGGTACAGACTTCTCTGTTTATTGCTGAACGCCCTCTTGCATCGCACGCCACACAATTCTTTTCTGTTTATGAGAGAGCAGCAATAAATATTTCTCTCAAAATAGGTACTTGGACTAATTCCATGACATTATTTATTAGGAACGACAAGAAAAAGCTCGCGAAATGCTGACAAAAGTCTTGGAGGCTATGCCCAACGATGTGGAAGTCTTGATTGATCTAGCTCAACTTTTGGAAGGAGTCGATCCACAAGTGAGTTCCCCTCTTTTTCCAGATTTCAATACTGTCTTTAAATAGTAAAACTTCAATATCTAGAAATCACTGACTCTCTACGAAACCGCTTGTGAGCTGATCAAACCATGTGAAGACGGTCAAATGGATGCTCCTGCGGCAATTCTGAACAATATAGGTGCTTTACATATGACCATGGAAAATTACGAGCGAGCAAAGGAGTACTTTGAGGCTGCCGAAGCCAAGCTTCAGGTTGGAACTGATCACAGACAGAAGTCCAAGGGTGGGCGGAACCATTCAGCAGCACGTTGCCTCGTTCAAATCAAAAAAATTCGTGCTATTACCACGCAGTTCGACAAAATTTGCTAGTGTAGTACTGGATGATCCCGCCCACGTATTGGAGCTCCTCCTCTTCATAGGTATCTGCGTTATTGTTGTGCACTCCAAGTGGTGAAGTTTAGGAAGACTTGGAAGGAGACCTTTGTGACTCCAAATTATCGTCCTACGTCATTACTATGCGGTATAACCTTGCCCGTTGCCTGGAACATCTTTGCTTATTTGAGGATGCTGAAGTGCTTTACAAAGCCATTCTCAGAGAGCAGGAGAACTACACGGACTGTGAGTTAATTTTATTTCTCATAACACGTTTTCAGCTATAGCTGTGTGTCTGTATCTAAATTGATGGAATTGTATTTTATTGACCGAAAATTATCGCCAGTTCTCCTTGGTCAATGGCTTTTCAATGTTTTGATTATGTTTCATGATTTCGATACCGTTCGGAAGCCCGCAATCCCCTGCGCACCTTCATATATAACAATTGCATATTTTTTCCATTGTGGAGTTTAAAAATGGGAGCAAAAATGGTTACTAATGCTGCATATGTACAGTGGCGCTCAAAAGTATTCGGCCATATGCTTTCCCGGCCGTAACTTCTTTTCAACTGAATCAATTTGGTTCAAATTCTGATATGTTTTGAGAGCAAGCCTTTCTTACAGAATCCGCATATTAGTGATGGATAGGAGCAAGAGAGGAGAAAGAAAAAAGAATTCCTTCGAAAATCCTCGAGTATGACCAAATTCCAAAAAACTTCATATTATTGTAGAAATCTTATAATTCAACCAAACAATCGGTCGCGTGATAAATAACACTGAGCTGATTTGATACTTTGTCGACAACCTTCTAAATTTGCCTAAATCTTAATAGGACAGAGTATGGAATCGGTTCATGAACTTGTTCATTTTTTCTCTTAAATTTTTCTTCCTCCACTCTTGCTCCTATAGATTCTTGAAGGGCTGGTTTTGTAAGAAAGACTTGCTCTCAGAACATATCCAAATTTGAGCCAAACTGATTCAGCAGAAAAGAAGTTACGGCCGGGAAAGCATTTGGCCGAATACTTTTGAGCGCCACTGTATATTAGGCCACTGCAACAACTGTCACCTTTTCACTCGCGTGGAAGCTTCAATCTGAAACAAGTATACAGGTGTTTCGTACGAAAGTGTGCGGCAAATCGTGGGCTTTCGAATGTCATCGAAATCATCAAGCACTGTCATGAAAATTGCTGAAAAGCGATGACTGTGAGAAAACGGCTGATAATTTCCGGTCGCTCCAATATTAGGGCTACTTTATGGTACTACACCTGTCAATGATGTGCAAATATCATCAGTCAAGTTGTGCTTTGCACTCGTGATAACATACATATGTAGGCTATCTGCGACTCGGCTGTCTTGCTCGTGATCGCGGACAAATTTACGAATCATCGGTGTGGTTCAAAGAGGCGATGTCTGTAGATCAGAACAATGCGGACTCTTGGGTTCTCATCGGAAATTTGCATATGTCGAAACATGAGTAAGTTTTACTTATCGATTCTTGGCAGATTATTTGGAATTATATCACATTCAGATGGGGTCCGGGACAAAAGAAATTTGAGCAAGTTTTGAATAAGATGGACAAGGAGGATGCATATTCATGGGTGTCGCTTGGTAATGTCTGGATGGAGATGCTATTTAATCTTGGTCGAAAGAAAACGGATGATCTTCCAGTGAGTTTTTACCATTTCCTTTTTGTCCTTGTATTATAATTAGCAGGTTCTTGAATTGCAAATATTTTCGAATTAGAAGGACTTTTCCAGCAGGGTTTACATTAAAATGTGAAGTTTTCTTCTTGAAACGAGGAGAATGAAGCGGCAATCTTGTTTACGCACAAAGGGAGTCTTCTTTCCATTCTCCCGTTTGAAATCATTCAAGCTTTCTATTTCAGTCACTGTTCTTCCCAATACTCATGCATGAGTTTGGCCTCGGAGGGCCCCCTTCGAGCCCCACTTCCCTCCTCCGGTATGAGTGGGCTTCATAGAAATGCGCGTTTCGGATCCCAGGCCCAAGAGGGGCCGCTAAGGGCAAAGACAAACCTAATCAGTTGATGGGTATCTGTGATCCTCAATGATACATCTTTCCTACAGTCAAGATCTGTGCGTTCAAGTTGAAGACCAAATGGCACCAGATTATCAATTTCTAGGCACAAGAGGCGAAATATATGGATCGGGCGCTTCAAATGTTCGGGAAAGCCTTGAAGATCGAGCCGAAAAATATCTGGGCAGCGAATGGAATCGGTAAGTGTAGACCTATGACGTCAATAATACTAGCCAGTTAGTATAGACAATAATTTAAGGCTGCGTACTAGCTTCAAAAGCAATGTGGCAGGATGCTCGAGACATATTTGCGCAGGTCCGCGAAGCTACCTCGGAATTCGAAGACGTTTGGATGAATATCGCTCATGTTTATATTGAGCTTGGGCAGTACGTTCCTGCTTTACAAATGTGAGTTGAAATGAGCTGGTTGTGGTTTTGGAGACAAGAAACTAATCTTTGTGCAGTTGTTTTCGATGTTTTTGTAACTTTCCTGTCGTTGTAGGTATTCCAATGCTATAAAGAAGTTCGACAGGGAGCAAGACCATCAGTGTTTACTTTATTTGGCAAGGGCATTTTACAAGGCAGGGAAGTTGCCAGAAAGTCTTCAAACCTTAGAGAAGGTAAAGTGTAAAGGTGACCTTTTTTGAATATCTCTGATTAACGACAAAATTGATTTTTTCAGGCCATGTTCGAATCTCCCGATAATGTGCTTATTAAATTCAATTACGCTTTTGTTCTCAAATTAATGGCTACAGAAGTATTGCAAGAGGTTAAGTCAACGGCAGCACAAGTGAGAGGCGCCATGGATGATCTTAAAACTTCTGGAAGGTGACATCTTGAAATATTTTTTGTTTTTTTTGTCTCATTGGAGCGTAACTAGTGTAGTGGCAAGTGGCACGCTTACCACGCGCACGGTCGGGGATCAAATGCTAGGTTATGCGTCGTCTGGGCCAATCAAGCCTTTTATCCCTCCGGGGTCGGTCAATTACCAGACGAGTCTGGTAACTGACCGACCTCTTACAGTACCAAACTTGTCTGGGAGGATAAAAACACTGACTTGTACATCAGCTGGCCCCCACAAGTCATTGTGTAGGCCTCATCGCATTGAAATTGCCACTTTTGAACAACTTTTTATGGTACTTTTGAACACATTTCTCATGATGTGTCTTTTTCAAAATTTTGTTGGATTAAGCAAAAACGTCCAGCTTATAGACCTTTTGAAATTCAGAATGTTCTCGTACATTTCTGCGAGTCGTGATGAAGGCTTGTCGGGATCGCGGTATGTATCGCGTACACATGCCGGTGATGAAGCTAGAGCATGTGATGATTTACTAAAGCAAGCGCAAACCTATTTGGTACGCGCCCAACAGCGCGACGAAGAGGATGAACGGCAACGGGCGAAGCAGCATGCGGTAAGGTTCTTTCAGTAGATGACTTTTTCTACAGACGTTGATTTTGTCTTCCAGGAAAGAGAAGCACTGCGACAAAAGCTGGCGCAAGAGATTGAAGAGCGCGAAAAGGAGCTACGAGAAAAGCAAGCTTCAATGGCGAGTATGAGAAATGAATACGTACAAATGACAAAGAATCTCTTGCGGATACCTGAAGTGAGTGCTCTTCTGTTGTGTGCAGTGTCAGTTAAGGAATGCGCAGTTGGTTCTTTTTTGTTTTAGTTGGTTGATGAGAAGAAAGGTGGACGAGGAGGTGGTGGAGGTCGACGACGAAGAGGTGAAGGTGGCGACGAATTTGTTAACGATAGCTCTGACATGGGCAGCTGGCATGGGGAAGAAGGAGGAGGAGGTGATCGCGAAAAACGTCGCAAAGATGTAGGTGCTTCGTTTCTCAAGGGTTTCGGATGTGGAGGTTTGAACTTCAAATTTTTCGTTCATCATTTTTCAGAAATCATCCAAAAAAGCGGCAAGGAAGCGGAGAGAGAAGCGCGCAGCTGAGGCGGGTAGCGGGTCCGAAGGCGAAGAATCTGGTCAGGAGCGACGTCGTAGAAAGAAGGAGGCCGCGGAGCGAAAAGCTACGGCCAAGCTGTCTCAAAAGCAGTCGGCAAAGAGTGGGTCTTGTGTGGTGGTGATTTTGTGGAGATTAACAGTTCTTTATAGTGATAATTGGTCGTTCAGTTAAAAGTAAAGCCTTCCTCTCGTCCGAAGAAGATTCATCTGATGGTGCACCTGTTCGTGTTCCTGAAGATGCGGTGGGTGAGGAGAGCCCAAGACCGCCGAGAATTACGGATTCCGATGATAGCGACGATAGCATTCCTCGTCATCGACGGAAAAAGGTAGGTCATAGCGTCTCAGTACAGCTGCTGAGTCAGGCTTGGCGCGATGTTGGACCCAATAAGTGCTATATATTGCAGTATTAACAAAGATCCCATTCTCTGAGAGCCTTGAAGCATTCCTGAATCACTATCTTCCAAAGTTATTCGGAGTCGCTTTACTATTGTGATGCTTCTCATTGTTGATATTTCCTCTGAGACTGCTTTCATACTTTGCGCCGTTAGGGACGTCGCGGACGCTGCGAAGAGCGTCATCAATCACTGATGAGGAGTAGTTTGAGGCAACAATCTGGAGCATGACGCGTACTTGGCACACAGTCGGTGCATTTCGATCCATCAACTTCATTTCAATATTGATATATTTTCTGTGTTACACGTGCCGTTGCTTTCGGTCGTGTTTCTCTCGCGCAAAACTATCTTCTTCATATCGATCGTTATTTTCCAGTGTACCCTAAAAAGGTCCAGGTGGGTTTATAAGTGCGCAAAAATAACAACAATTTATATGATAAAGGAAAAGTTTAGGCTAGAAAAGTGCCACTGAAAGCAACGCGGCACGTCGAACAACAAAAAAAAAATATACGGAATGAAATTGGAATTGATTGAGTGGAAGGCGCAGTCTGTGCCCCAATTTCGCTTTATGCGCTAGTGCGTGTGTTGACGCCTTTGCACCGTCAGCAACAGCGCAAAGTATGAAAGCAGTCTAAGAGGTTGAGCTTGTTTTCTCAT
>KZ345146.1:181787-192189 GCA_002352805.1 Teladorsagia circumcincta
ATCATAAAAGGGTTAAATAATTTGAGAAACGGCTCTTACCGGGGTCTCGATGTTGCCGAGATCACCGACGTGACGGTTTGAGTCATCAGGAGCTCCATGCATCATTTTATGTGGGTTGAAATGTCCAGCGGCAGCCACGCAACCATCTCCCAAATCTCCTTTTTCATGAATGTGAAAGCCGTGAAGACCCGGCTTCAGACCAGAAACGGTACCGTTTAGCTGAAAAGAAAGCGTTACCAACCTCTCTTTGTTTAAAACCCGAAATAAACTGGTTACCTTGACAAGAGTCCCGCTCTGGGTGAGATCTATGACTCCAATCACGTTCTTCGGATTGCCTCCTTTGACCGCTTCGAAAATGTACGTACGCGCTTTGAGCACTGAAAATCAGTCCATTGGCTTGCAGTCTACTTTTTACTCATTTTCTTTCATTGTGCTCAGAAAATTTAGAAGTTTCCTCTGCAAAATCTGCTATTTCTGGTTTTGTTTTCCAGAAAATGTTCCCTGAGATGTTTGAATACGCTAGATTGCATCTATATAAACATTCCCGAGGCTAAAAAGTACTGCACATGGGTGTCGATTTTCCCTGGCTAGATTCACATGATCGTTATGTAAACGATGACTATTGTTATGATCGCCTTGGTAGTTAACGCAACGAGACGGCGCGAAACTTCTTGCAGTCTCGGGTTGCCATGAGGACGAGATCATTAGTCATGCTCGTCTTTTGCCGAGTTGTAACACTTGAAATCATATTCTCATATATGAAGCAATCGACGGTGGTTGTTTAACCAGGCGGAACAAATATCATTAGAAAAGCGACCTAGGAAAGACAAGAAGCTCTCACTAACCAGGGAGATCTTTGAGAAAATGCCCAGCATTCTCAAAACGGTTTTCACATAATATAGGGGTGCATGCATGGATTTCAGAACTGTTGTTCATTTTTCCTGAGCGGCCCTCTGAGTGCTCAAAAGCCCAAGTGCCGCAGCTTTTTGACATCAGGTTTAGGTTAAAATCGTCTCATATGGATTATTGATGATCAAGATGGTACTATGGCATCCATTACTGACTACGGGTATGATTTTGCGACATCATGTAAGCGACAGTCGAAAATGCAAAAATTATTCGCCCCGGGTAATCGAACCATGGACCATGTGGACACCCCTTTTCTGGCGTTCAGAAGGTCGCTCAGGAAAAATGAAATACAGTTCTATGTTTCATGCACTTGTCCCGACATAATGCAAAAAAGTATTTTGGGAAAGCGCGGCATGCCCTGAAAAACCTTCCTTGTAAGAGTAACCGAGCTGTTTCGAAGTAAATATTATTTAGTTTCACATGCAATGTACAGACTGAAAATCATGCATTATTGTTTATTGTTTGTCAGTTATTGAATTTTAGGGCAGCAACTGACGCCGTGTTCCCCGCTCTCGACCTTTTGGGTCGCACGCCGTTCAGTTTAACCAAGCTTTGCATCCCCCCGTAGTTTGTGGATTTCTACCAGACTAACCTGACTGACGGCGGAGCCCCAAAATTTATTATCTAGGCCATATCGCATTCATATCTCAATTATGATTCGAGTGGAAGCAGAATGCACGGCGCATACCAAACCAACTTGAAGGAAGTCAAAAGTTCTAATTACTCATCTTTCATTGCTTCAAGTTTTAACTGATTTTTCTATTTATCTCTCAGCACTTATTACATAATACTGAATCGCCCCTGTATCTATTATATCATCTATGTAAATGGTCCATGGATCGAATCCTGCCCAGCCTTGCCGGACCTTTTCATAGTCTGGACCAAGTTATTGATACCAGACTTGACCAGGAGGACGAAAGCACTGACTTGATCAATTGCAGAATTTTGCACTGCTTTTCGTAGGATAAGCCGCATACGGATGGCAGCAACTTTCTAGAAGGTGCACGATCTGAGGCATTCCCTTGGCGAACGTTGGTATAACCTTTCGTTTCATCTCTTATCGAAGGCGTAGCAACTTGGAATCAATTTTTCACCGAAATTTCACTCCGCTCCCGTATTTAATACTTCTCCAATCCCACGACATGTGTTGCTCAATACCTATGTGGTGCTTTGCAGTTCCCTGCATATCAATGGGCCTGAATCGGGGTTTGCACAAAATTGACTTGTATTTTGTTCGTGCTGGAAACCCGTTCCTTTCCAATGAATAATATACTCCGGACACTTCTTGCTCGTCTCCCAATGCAAATCGTCATCGGTGTGATGTTAGTGAGAACTGTTTATCATTTTTTGAATATTTTACACTTAATCGGAAAAAAGTTTTCTAGACTCCTTGCACAACAAATGTTTTGCAAGAATACGAATTCAGCTCTCTGCTGAGAGAAAGGCCAGTCTACGCAGTATGAATAGAAAGTGATGGTGGAAGCATCTAGGTAAATAATACACTGATCATTGAACAGCGAAAACATTCACATTGTAAGCCGATTCACATCAAATTTGTTCGGCTGGCAAGACTTATTGTCGAGCAACCAGCAACAGTGATCATACTACCACAATCAGAAAAGGATTCGGACAGATTAGTCCCTTTCTAAAATGCGCCACGCATTCTACTTCCTCTCAAAATCGTCGTTGCATATCAGATGCAATGTGGCCTATACAGTTAGTTTTGGGGTCACCGTACAAGCCAGGTGGTTTCGTCGTCTTGGGCAGTCTTATATACATATCTCATGGACACTTTGTTGTAATTATTGTAAATGTTACTAGGCAACTCTGCTACCAGTCAACCGAACCCGACCCTGTGTATGGATGATTTCAGTGGTGGAGACGGCTCATGATACGAGGTTTATGCCCAGATCAGGAGCGCGTTGAACAGCCCCACTTTCCCCATACATTTCCGCAGGAATATCTGCCATAATTACCGTCTACCTAGCATTCTTCCAGAGTTTGGTCCTTTTTTTCAAAAATTTTAGACCATAACTCCACGATTTGGGCGCATTTCATTTAGACAGCAGCGCAACTCCAGTACATGGGAATCGTCCAGTGAGGTCTCTGAGGGATGTATGGGTTAATCAGACGTGGCCGGTATGGCAGCGATTGGAGCCATTTACCAGGCGCTCGGTCTTAGGTCTGACCATGGATCGAACCTATCCCACGGCAACAACGAGATTGGATAATTGGCACCAAAGTCTTTTGAAAGAACAATACCCCGATGGTATATTGACCGGAGCCCAATCCATTGTAAAGGCGAAATCGCATTCAATTACTGCTACAACTCTGATGAAAGTTGAATGATCTGCTCAAAGAGAAAATGGTCTTTCCTGTATTTTTCAAGATGCCTCGAAAAACGGGGGTTAAAACACAGACGCTTTATCGGAAATGCTGCTCATTGGAGTTTGTTTTCAAGGAATGTGATAAGGTGGTAGGAGATTTTCGAACAATTTTGTTTACAGAGTTGATCTTTTATGCAACAAGTCACTGTCACTTGATACATGTTTACTTACCAGATAAAGCAGGCGGTACCTCTTCTTAGCCCTCTCTTAAGGCAGCGATCCGATAGCTGGATGGTGGCTGGGTTTTCATGACGTCATTAAACGTTACTGGTAGTCGGGTAAGGGGTCTAATCCAATGAAATCAGACGAAGTCACCAAAACCAGGTCTCCCTCCAGCTATCGTGATCGCTGCATCTGAGGCATCTTATCAAAACATTGGCTTGTGCACCTACAGGCTACGAATGTAAAGGGGGGGGGGGTGGAGGGAGGGTGCCAAGAAAGGGAACTGATTACGAGGAAACTTCCCAGAAAAGCTTAGCCGTGAGACTTCCATTTATGGTGGTCCACTGTGCGACGGAAATTTGCTGATACGTTCATGAACAAAAAATTCTTTTTGGTGTTGGACGTAAGCTATTGAGAAGTTACAACGCCCGTAATATGACTGGCTCGGTTACCTTGAGTCTTTCTTGGCTTTCTTGATAGAAGTTTTTATGTTGAGAAAAAAGGGAAAGTGGCGTTGGTGTGTAGTACATAATCGAATCATCCATCATTTGTGGCTATGACCAACGATAAAAAAACTGTAGAGATTTCAAAGGCAGTTTTGTGGCAGCGCAGTGGTGAATTGTAGTTAATAAATAAAGTAACAGAGAGAATATAGCAAATAAACCTATCAGAAAAACCCAAATTTTGCATTATCTCGCAACTAAAATAATTGCTCGTGGTTTGCGTATATGTTCCACAACAGCCGAGAAGGTATTATTTGGAAAGTCCCGCATAACTCACGTATAATTAGACGTAACATAGACGACTATACTTAACATTTGAGCAGCAGGTTCCATCATGCGAATACCATCCAAGTTTTTTTTTCTGGAGAAAAACTTGCAAAAAATTATGCTTGCGGAAAACCCCTGCGCTTGATTGAAATTCAGTATGAACAGAAAATCTAGATAGTCTATGCAAGACATCCTTGGCTATGAAATTTTTGATCAGCAATAATGCGTCGGGATAACGTTCAAGATACCACTGGGGGCCCTGGGTACTGTAGATGTGTTAAAGTGGTCTATTTTACACCATACGACTTTAGAAGACGCAGCTGAACCCTCCAAACTCTTAGGAAGCACCTACGCGATGAATTCTGAATAAGAAGTCTAACGCCTCCAAGATCTAGGAGACAACGTGGCACCATAGGACACCACGCTTTGTGAGCAACATGGGACAGCGTGGCGTCCAATGGTACCACACTGGGTAGGTTATTCATTTTTTCCGCATACAAGACTTCTTACAATTTTTTGTTCCGTTAACTGGTGTTTTTTCAGCAGTTCGCCTTGCGAAGATTTCATAGGAATGCTGTCTTGTCAAATAAACTCTCGCCACAGACAGGACACAATCCCGCACCTCTTACTTACCGGGCAAGTGCGCTACAAGTTACCTACTGGGGCGAAAGTCAATCTATTAAAGCCAATCTATTAAATGACCAAAAGACCAGGACGCGCGCTGTCGAATATAAGGTGTAGATGCATTATAATGTTGTGGCGCATGCCATATAAGATCATACTTAATTATAGCTATGGAGGATATGATGCAGAAAAAGTGCTGCATTTACTTCAGAGAGAACCTCTTTCTAGGTTTTTTTTAGTTTCTTGGCCCGCTTTTGAGCCACGCGGCCGAAATCCTAAAAAGTCATGCTGTCGATGGAAAATTAACCCATTTCAACGTTTGGCCATAAAAAGGCAGACGTAAAAGAGGCAGGTATTAATACTGCATAAATTTACCCTCGGACCAGTTGCCGAGCGCGATAATGAGGGACCAGCTCGACACCCGCTCCATAGCACCAGCTCTATTTGTGCTGGTATATCGAATGAACCATTTCTATCGAACAATAGTTACACAAGGATAATTACACAGAGGTCTGGACGCCATTAGCAGCGCAGCGCACAGCAATCCACTACCCAAAGAAGTGGTCATTAAAGAGGCAATGAGAACTTCGGCATACCTTCATGAGTGCAGTCCACGCTGTGCACGTGAACAGTGCCGATGATCGTAGAGATCAGAAGAATCTGTGAAAGCATTCTGTTGTTTCTTCTCTGCTTCTTTTAGTGATGAAGATGATCGTGATGATGCTGATGATGGTTATTGGGAGGCGACCGATAGAACTCGAAATGATCACGGGAGGCGCGACACGTCCGACGGGCGACCGGTTATTGTTAGTGTGTGATACCCCAAGCATTTCTCTACACCGACTCTCCATCCATCGTCTCTTCAATGATGGCGTTCCCTTCTCACTATTTTGTCTCCGCCATTTCCACGCAGCGCTCCGCCCATAAAACAACTCCGATCTACAAATGAAACACGAGGAGTGAGTTTGCATACGGAGGGTATTATCGCTGTTGCTCTGCAGAAAGCAAGGTTTTTGATTCGTCAGCCCAGTCAGAGATCGAGGGGCTGCACAGCACAACAATCCTCCCATGTGATGTCACTGATTGGGACCGGAAAGAAGTGATAAAACAATCGTAAACTTGAAGAGCTTCCTGTTGATCATCAAACAATAGGGGTGAATGGAGTTGCGTGGTGACTGTCAACAACAGAATGTTTGTTGGGTGTACGGCCGAAAAATTTCGATCTTTTATAGGGGAACATTCAGTGGGTATGTCAGGGTCAGTCCTTGTGTTGGAAAGGCTAGGGATCCCGCCCTGCCTGCTTAGCCTGGAGGTATACGCGACATTCATGCGGACTTTCCTGCAGCAGTCTTGTATTCTAGTTCGGGCAATCTAACCATAGATCTAGCCTCCACCTCTATCTTGTGTCCTGTAATTTCGTAGGACTTTCCCTATGACACGGAAAAATTCCCTTCCCATGCCTTTCAAAAACAACGCTACATCAAATACGACCCTCTCCCCCGAAGGGCCACAAAGGTGATCATTCCCGGTGAAAACGTCCTACGTATGGGTTTCTAAGCAACAGCACTTCTGAGCTCATTAACCTTCTGGCGACCGTATGGCCTGCGGGCGGGCCAATTTCCTAAACAGTTCGCGATTTGGTAGTTCCTACTCCCTAGTCAAGTGTTCAAGCAGTGATTGGGACTTCATGAGGAACTTCGCTCATAGAATGGTCCAAAAACTGCATATGTTTAGCGTAAGGAGAAAGAAAAAAATGGGTAATGGGTC
Organism: Teladorsagia circumcincta; assembly: GCA_002352805.1. Lineage (NCBI taxonomy): Eukaryota > Metazoa > Nematoda > Chromadorea > Rhabditida > Trichostrongylidae > Teladorsagia > Teladorsagia circumcincta. Next base: position 188,407 of record KZ345146.1, read on the forward strand.
GCACTTCACGAAAAATGCGCGCGGTCCCAGCGGCGGACAAGTTTAGTGCGCGCGATCGTCAAAGGGTTAAAATGTAGTGTCCCATGTATCGAATGAAATTCAAAGCGAAGTGGCGTTTCCTTGAAGGCTTTAGCTTTTTCATAGCTTGGCATATCACTAATACCCACAACTTCCTTTGAATAAAACTGCCAAATTGAACGACTTAGTGTTTTTTTCGGACCATAGCGTGTCTAAAATCAACAGAAAACAACTGCGACTGCCACCTCCCCATAAAGCGACTCCTACGGTCTCTTATTGCCAACGTTCGCTAACCAACCTATTTTTGAACTCCCTAACGGTCGCTCTATTGCCGATGTCATCTAGAACAGAAGTAAAAGGGAGGAGGGACAGAATGGCGCATGAATTCCTGCACCACACACATATGCATACACTTTTTCGGAAAACGAGAAGTGCGTCAGGCGCTCATCCGGTAAAAGGGGGCATTACGGTGCACAGCCTGCTCCATTGCTAGTTTGGCTTTGAGGAGTCCTTGAAAGTTACGAGCTGCTATTAGCTTTATTCATAGATTATTTTTAGGTGTTTTGTTTTATGTATGTTTTGTTGTGCTGGATGACATAAATGTTTATAAAAGGGGTTTATTCCAGTCAGGGGGGGGGGCATTGCGATATAGAGCGTTCAACACCACGGAAAGCAGATACTCGTATTGTGAACGTTAAGGGCTAAGCCTTAGAATAAGGGGAGAACCCCGGGTGGATGGGAAACCTATGTTTCCCCGGGGGACTTCCTCCCCTTTCCTAGGTTAGTCCTAGCTATTCATGTCATCGAGCTCAAGAACATATAGATAATACAAACAAACGAAAGCAGTAACGTGTGAATAAAGCTTATAGCAGTTCCTAACTTTAGAGGACTCCGAGAGCCAAATTGGCAGTAGAGCGGACTTGTTCCCCGCGATGCCCCCCTAACTGGAAAAGACCCATAAAAAAGTAATAGTCACTTATTGAACAGCCATTACTAAGCCCAGAAGAAGGGAGGAAGACTTCCCGGAGAAAACGGGGATTGCTCACAAATGCGGGGGTTTCCCTTCCTTCTGAGGCTTATGGTTAGTCCTAAATGTTCACAATGGATAATATGCTTTTCACGGTTTTAAACGCTTTACGCGCCCTAAATCGTCATGCCTCCCCCCCCCTTACTCACTCGACGCTTTTCTCGTTTACCGAAATAGAGAGTACCTGAGCTTCCATTGATATGGTTGAAGTCTTCGCATCAATGTCCGGCCCGGTTGACTTGGAGAGATCAGCCGATGTTCCTTTCATTCATCTTTTATCTTTTTTTCCATTCTCTCAAAGAAGAATGGTGCAAATTAATCAACTGCCGAAATACGAAAGGGTCACAGTTCAAAATCATCTTATCAAATGAGGCGTCTTTTCTAATGCGCACCGAGGCTGTAGGCTGCGACTCCACTCCAGGTTGCGACATTCTCAGGGTAGGTTCTTTCTTAGATTGTATTATGAAGGCATGAAGAACATTAGTTTTAACGTAGAGACACAAGGGGAGGGGAGGGCAATGAAGAAATACATTTTGTTTCCACATCCAAATGAATTTAATCACTTTTTTCGAATTTGAATTCAAACCGAATGCATTCAACTTGGATTGAAGATTCCCTTTTATGAAAAAAGCCTGCACAGTGGGGGCGAACCAAAAAACCTGCCACGGAAACAGTTAATGGGTCGAGCTCAGCGAGGTCCTCGATGGATCGAGGACCACTACATACGACGTTTTCGCGAGCATCGGTTAGGAGGGGGTGTTTGCACAATCAGAGCAAATGTCATAGGAAACAATCCAACAGTGAATCGATCCAAGATTATGTAAGAGCTGCAGGCTGGAACAACTCCTGTAGCTCTTCTTGAGCTCAACGGTGTCATCTTCTGGAGACAGTGAGTGTAGCGAGGATGGCTTGCGCCTTCTAAGAGCGGAATATTTGTAAAATACTTTGGTGTGCAGCTTCCATCAACGGATGCTATCTTTGCGACGGAAAAATCGCTGGAGTGCGACATGGGCAAAGTGGTTTTTTGCCCTCCCCCTGCATCTGCGACCTTTCAGCTATTGCTTTTCCATGATAAAACAATGGAAGGATACATTCACAGTTAAACAACCTCTTTGGGATGCGGCACGCGTTCCACTTCCATTTAAACATTCGTAGTGATGGAAGGCTTGGTTTGTCTGAACGAAGCACAACACAGAGTTTGATCCCCGGACCGCGCGCGTGGTAAGCAGCGCCACTTGCCACTGCACCACTTCTGCTCCTCTTTCTAACGTTACAGAATATAAGTCATAAAAATTAAATCTCAACATCTTCAATAATCGTATGAATTCAAATTACACCTCCTTTCCCATAAGGACTTTGACAAGATATCTATGTATCTCTTTAACCCATTCGACCGCGCAGGGTTTTCAAATTGCCCGTTCAGACCTGGTCCGTTTGAGACGATCGCAAAATGGCAGCCACCGGTGGCTGTCAATGTTTCTCGCGGTCCTTTTTTCAAATGGGGTGAAGTAGCACAAATCAACAATTTTTGCTGAAAGTTTTCCCATGAGGGCCACCGGTGGATGCCATTGTCTCAAATGGGTCGAAAATAATTATAAGGTTGAATGACTTCGCACCTGTTTCAACTTACAGCAGAATTTCACGAAAAAGCATTCACCATGAATCACTGTACATTACACACCATCGAATTCAGCACCACAATAATACGTAAGTAATGATCTGATAAACCAAAAAACTTCACACTAAAAGGAATATCTTATCGTTAGCTTCTATCGAAAAAAAAAGCGTTACAAAGTGAAGTGTTTTCATACATGTCTTAAAAGAAGAACACAATCAAATGGAGCAAAGTAATAAGAGGGGAAAAATGCACAGGGAGTAGAGTTTAGTACAATTTCCCAGATACACCACGAATTTGACTTCCACTCTGAACCTTTTGGAGAATTATTGGATGGATCCACCACTGACTCCTTATATTCTTTGAGCCATCCTTTGAATGGTGCTGAATCTTCAAACATATTCATTTCAATAAAAGCAGAATTATCGGATGGAAAACAGATCGTAAACGACAAGCAATTTTACAAAACAATTTGGTCGCAGATGAAGGAATACCAGTCTTCCAAGAAACACCGCACGATGAATTCAAGTGAATCAACAACTTCCCTACCATACAAGGAATCCGTTTATATTGAAACTTTTGAAAAGCACCATGCTGGACTATAGAATATCCAAAGAAACCGAATAAAAAACTTAGGGACCCGTAATTTGAGTCGGCTCCGCTGAGGTCTCCCATTCTATAGTTTTATTGGGCGGAGTTTCGTGGCGGTTATTCAGAGCACAATCCGGGCAGGTTCCATGTAAAGAAATCCCTCTATCTGTAGGATAGAGCCCTACAGGGCAATCACGCACTTTCTATTTCCGTGACGAAAACACTGGATGAGAGCGCTAGGGCTTTACAAAGTGAGTTGCAGCAGCTGCAAAAAAATTTCTTTCACTGGGCTGTTGTCTAACACTCTCTCATCCATTGCGCTCTCTCGTCTCATACTCCCCTATCCGCTCTTAGTCTTTCATTACACAGCCGATCATGAACGCTAGTAAGCCCTTGACCTAAGCGTTCTCGCTGAATTCTTGTCCTTTTTCTTTACTGTCGGCCCATTTTGCACCAATGCATTCGTATTCGTGTGCAAAACCACACCAATTCGATCGTGGGCATGCCCTTAAAGCAACACCCCCTTATCAGG
>KZ345146.1:192453-204129 GCA_002352805.1 Teladorsagia circumcincta
TCTCACCCTAGGAATGATTCTTCAAGTTGGCTCCCCGCGGGGGTGTTGCTTTGAGCTGAAGGTATTCACTCCTGGCAGTATAGCTGCCTCGAAGGGATTCCTTTGCGGATGCAATAGTGTTCGACAAGGATTAACCGATCTGGGTGCCGTCAGAAGTTGATGAGCGCCGAACAAACCAGAAATGTTGACCGTGGGGTTGTTTTGGCGCTTCATGTGCCCATAACTTCTTTCACGATAGCTTCAGGACCATTTCCTTGGCAGTAAGAAAAGCTGTTTGCTAGGATGAATAAAATTCTCAATCGATACTCCTCTAGCCTATGCCGGGTGTTCCAAAAGACGCCCATCGCGCGGCGAAGAAAGAGACGCAGACGCGGCAAAGGACGAGTCGCAGCGCATACTGTAGCAGTTAGGCGTCAAGTTAAGTAGAGTGAACCATACTACGTCTCATATCACACAACACGCGCTGCAACTCGTCCTTTGCTGCATCTGCGTCTCTTCCTTCGCCGCGCGATGGGCCTCTTGGGGCACCCGCCTATACCCATATTTTTTTCTGACGAGTTTGTTGGAACAACAGAGCGTTCCATTCTTCTAAGATCGGATAGTTAGAGCAGTCTTCTGCAAAAGGAAAAGATATCATGTGTCTGTACGATTCAGAGTGAGAGGAACATACGTGGTGCATCCTAGATATAGTTAACCAACGCTGATCACACTAAGCCCTTAATTTTATAATAATAGTTCTAGTAAACTCAAAAAACTTCTCAGACATTCGAAAGTCAACTCATAGGATTTAATTTTACATGTGCGCCATCATCAGTGATCTTGTCTAGTTTTATAGGTCTATGATCCTCAGAAGTCGTTCTGAAAAGAAGTCGAGTTTAACGGATCTAAAAAACAATGAAGTTGTATTTTTAAACGAAGGAAAAACTCTAGTCTTTGAAGCGAGTTCTCCAGAATGGACAAAAGAAGCTGTAATCACCTTTTGGGTTGAGAATTTTCAAGGACTTTCCACGGACATAATTTTGAACTTCTAAGTGATTTGGATTGATTTGACGCTCTACATTCTCACACAGCCACCTTGCTTCTGAGTGTTGCACCGATTTATGCCGGAGAGATTTGGGCATGAAACTCCCACAAATCCTATCCGTGGCCTCAACGTGGCGTGGGAGTGGAAACGGCCTTCGGGCCCACTAACGCGGATGGTGCCTTCAGAGGATAGATGAGGCAGATTTTCACTCGGAAGGGCAACTTCAAATTCTGCACAATTAAGATCAATGGATTTTTCGAGTATTCCGATCAATGCTAGGTCACCCCCTCGTAATGGGTCAAGCTAGGACGTCCACCGTGGTGGCAAACAACTAAGACAAGTACTCTGTAAAGAACGAACGTAAGACCATCAGAATTGCCTCACTCAACCTTGGTACTCTGACTGACAGAAATGCTCAGAAACGTCGACATCTGTGCATTACAGGGAAAAAAATGGACCGGCGCCAAGACAAAAAGGGATTGGTGGATACAGTTTAAATTACAAAGGAGGATAATTGAAAGTCAATGGTGTCATCATCGCCGTGTCACAGAAGTTCGAACATATCGTCAAGGTATGCAAAGGATTTCTGACCGCATCCTGTGTGTGTGACTATGATCTTCGGCAAGAGAGTAACGCATATTGTCTGTGCTTACGCCCCGCAAGCAAACCTACCCGATGCTTTCAATGATCAGTTATGGGAACAAAATTAAAAAAAGAACTCGCCGATGTAATTTCCACGCATCCAGCAGATGGAAATCTGTACATCAGGGGATCTCAATGGGCACATCGGCACTGAAAACGGTCAGTACGAGGACACACAAGGACGATTTGTATATGGTGTAAAAAATGAAGATGGAGATTTTGGAATATGCAGTAGCTGGATCTAGTCATTGCCAAGTCCCTCTTCCAAAAGGATTAATCACACTCAATCGAATACTACGATGGAGAGCATAAGGCACAGATCGACTACATCCTGGCAAAGAAAAAACCATCGATGCGATGTACTCGACTGTAAAGTAATCCCATCGATAAGTGTTGGGAGCCAACATTGCCCCGCTGTCGCCACGATCAGGATACCAGGCGACACGCCTGTTTCATGCAGCCAAGAGTCAGCAAGAATTTCCTGAGGTGGGACAAGATCACTGACCTGGGACGAACTGAAAGAAATTACTTATCGTTGAAGATTCAACAAGCTAGGTGTGATGACATTGAGCAAGACTGGAAACCACTCGTCCGAGAAATCCGAAAAAATGCGTAAAGGCTATAAGAAGGAAATCAGATGTGCACCGGATCGGTCTGCTTGGTTTTGGAGCAGTGATGCAGCTAAAAGCAGCATTGAAGCTATGCTGCAGCATTGAAGCTAAAGAGGAGTGCATACAGAAGTTGGCACCTCCACCTTACAGATGAGAATAGAGCAAAATACTGTGAGGCCAAGCGAGAAGCCAAATGGACAATAGCTAAAGCGATAAAAAAGGATTAGCTAATTGCGAATGTAAACACTAGAGAAGGAGAAAAACAGATTTACAGGATGCCATGGGACGCTCCAGAGCAACACAAGATTTCATTAGGATTACAACATTCACCAAAAATAGCGAGGGAGTGCTCCTGTACGATTTTATCAAAATCAAAAATCAATGGCAACAATGTTTTAGAGAGATATGTTACGTAGAGTTCCCACATCCGCCAACTCCAAAAGAGATGATCCAAAAATGATCCAAGGTCCTATCCCGCGAATCAGTGAGGACGAAGTCAAGGAGGCTGTCAAAAGGATAAAGCACATGAAAGCCAGCGGACCAGACGACGTCCCTGCAGCGATCTATAGAAGCAACTCGGAAGCTACCCCTATCTGACCGAACTCTTCAAGAAAGGAGACGTTGCAAACTGCTCCAGTTACCGCCCTATTCGTCTGATGTGCCATGCTTTGAAGACCTCCGAATGAATTCTGGACGCCAGTCTAAGGAAGGTAGTCAACATAAGCCAGGTGCAGTGTGAATTTCGCCCTAAACACAGCACCACTGACGCTATGGGCGCGGTGCCAGTTTTGCAAACAACGTAGGGAAGCTCTTGATTGAGTACAAAGTTAACTCGCGGGTGTATTATTCTTTATTTGAGAGCCTTTAATCACCACCTCTCATGCGAGCTAAGGGTAGTTTATATCGTCCCAGATAATTTTTTACTTCAGTGTCTCTAACCCACTCTGCGGTATCCGCTGGGCGCATACGAAGTGTATAGCGAGCTCCAGGACGTTTAACGCGGAATCTGGAAAAAACCTGTTCAAGATGTCCTAGTTCTACGTATGATACTTCTACATATGATGACAAAAATATTTCTACATATGATATGACAAAAAATTATCTTTCACAGAATGTCCTACCGGCACTGCTCGTACTTGCTTGTTGTCGGCAGCGTACCACTTTCCCTAGAGTCTGTAAAATGGGAATCTCATGTGTGCTGCTAAAAACCCACCTTTTATGAGCCGCAAGAACGATGGCGATTATGATTGACACAGACACCGGCGCTACCAAGATAGCATATAAGGGTAATTTCCCACTCAGCTTAGTAAAATCGTCATTCGGTTCTGCAAACGAAATTGTTGATTTTGGAGGAGGCAACTTCATACACAATGATCGCCTTCAGGTGGGAGGATCGTACAGCACGGGAATAATAGATGAGAATCGATTGTACCCATTATGAAACCCATAGCTCATAATGGAAAATTACTTGCACGGGAGAGTCACTCTTGGGACCGGCGCGATTTTGCGAGCGCGGCCGCCTCGGATCATTTGAAAGGATTTTGCGTGGTAAATAAACAAAACATAATCAATTGTGGGTAAGATCATTAATTTCACATGCTTGGAAGCTACCCGAGTGTACAGTAATGGGCATTCGATCCAAAGACCTGAAATAACACTGAAAAAGCTAAATTTGTCAGACCTAGCAGGGGCGCCAAAAACAATTTCACCTTGATTATTTCGATCAAAAAACATATATTGTGATCCCTCGGGTTCCGTACTTACTTGTACTACTCTTTAAACCTCAACATTCATGAAGAGGAAAAGAAACAGAGATTCAATTAAGCTGCAATTTTCTTGGGTTCAGAAAAGCTCCTATAGATTGGGGCATACGTGGCCATCATGGGGCCACTACATTTGTAGCCATGCTAAGGTTCCGTCTTTAGGATAAATACGAAAAAAAAAAACTCAAAAGTCAATTGGCGTGAGTGGAAAAATGATTGTAATGGGTGCACGACACCCATGTCCCACAAAATAGCATATCAGCATTTCTGAGCCTCTAGGAGACTCTATAGAGGCATATGAAACTAACCAGCAGAATAGATGAGGCGATAGCCACTGTATGCGAATTCGTGATCCGTTTTGAAAACCAGTGTAAGCGTATCGTCAGTGCTTCGAATCAACTCAGTGAATTCCTTTTTTCCGGAAAGCCTTGAAAACACGAAAAATAATTTGCTGAAAAATCAAGAAAAAGAGTATTGCGATTAATATTTCGATCACTGGGGATGAGGACGAGTTCTGTGCGGAAGCTGTGTGAGGTAGCCTAAGACGGCAGGGCTTAAAGGCAGGATTTGGACAGGATGAAAGAGCAACCCAAAAAATTAAATTAGGGATGGTGACTGATACCAGAAGAAGGGAACACAATGAAAAACGGCTCAGAACCCGAGAAATGGGCCCCTTCCTTTCCCCTTGATGTCGGCATTCATGAGACATCTTCAATGTAACTCTCTCTCTCTCTCTGCTATCTAATCACTCGCTGCATACAGATCTGCGGCGAGTGATTAAATCACCGATGGGCGTGGATTCCAAGAGTGAGCTAGGCCAGATCGCCGGTCAAATCTTCCGCTGCCGATTGCATATTAGTCCGCACCCTCAGGAAGTCCGCCTGTCTCCCCACTAGGCAATTTCCCCATTTTTCGATCTTCGTTCTTATCGTGGAATCCTCTCTTAAGTGTTAGATCTAGCCCAAAGGCCAGATCTTCACTCTGAGAGTAGGTGAAGAAGGCACGTACCCGACGCTTCGAAAAACGAGAAAGTGTTGGGTGCAGACCATATACCACAACTGACGACGGCCGTGAAAACGTGGCAGTTGACAACGCCACTCACCACTTTGAAGTGGAGAATAGATTGTAATCGCGGACCCAGGGTCAACATCAACTACAATACTAGATACCAACCACACATCGTTAGGGTGACTGGAACTTCGAAAGAGAGCTACGGCAGTTTGGCTACTCCTGGGCCTCTCTACAGCCAGCGCATTATTTTCCAGCTACTACAGCTCAGCTATAGCTCTTTGCCACTTCAGCGCTCTCTTTATGAAATTTCCATGAGCGACGATGAATACGCAAAGGTAATCAACTTTCCCATAACGGCTCCCTCATTCCGGAGCAAGAAGATAGCTACAAAAGGAATACGCTGATGGTGCCTCTGATAGACAAGCCCAAAGCTAAAATGAAGTATAAGAGCGCTGTGCAGTGATGATTGAGCTGCTGAGTGAAGTGAAAGTAGAGAAGAGAGCAAACGGAACCATCGAAAACTCTGAAATTAAGGGCCTGAACTCTGAAAAATTCAGGTAGAGTCGGATGTTGGCATGAAAAAGAGGCAGGTCAACAAATAGGCGAGTGATACGCCGCGTGAGAGAGCGCGTTGATCTCTACATCAGTCCCTGGGGGTGGGGATGGACATCAAATGCAGAAATGAGCGAGTGTTAGGCGGTTGTCAGAATTTGCGATTTCGAGGACTAAAATCAGCGATTTGGTGATTTCAGCGATTTGAGAGCGTGACAAAGTGGTGAAAATCGACGAGATTTTCCACCACTCGTGCATTGTCTCTCGCGACTCTTGAGGGCCACCTCTCGTACGCACATTGATTTCCACCACTTTCCCACGAATCGTCAAAGCTGACAAAATCGCGAAGCACGACCTTGACCTTGGGACAAGGGAGCCTTCAACAGATCAACCTAGCTAAACAATCTTGCGATCACCATCGAATTATAGAGATCATGGTTCGCTTTGTAGAAAGCTCAATAAGCTTGTCTGACTCACATTTCCATGTGTGGCCCATTGATACTGCGACCGTCAAATAATACCAAATAATCGCTGTACGGTTCCGTATAGAAGTCGGTGATGTCCAACACCACGTGATGTCTGCAATTTTCGATTTTTCTAGTTTTTTCAAGAAAAGGCAGCCCTTCGGAAATAAGTTGAAGATGGTCGGTGATGCACGAAAGACAAAAAAACGAGAAAATGACCTAAAACTTCGAAACGGGACCCCCTCCTTGCCCGTTGATCTAGGCATTGATGCGACTTTCATCGGTGCTGCCCTCTTTGACGCTCACGCTCGCTCTGTCGAAGGGGTGTAGGCTCAGACAGCGAAAGGAACTGTTCTACGGTGATAGCGCACCAATAGCGCCGCGCCTGTAGGCCATGCAGGTTGCCGGGGCCATATCCTTGATGCGAATTGCGTGTTGGTTCGCATCCTTACAAGGTCCACCCTTGCCTCCCCTGGTGACTTTCCTTTTCTTCTACCTTCGTCTTTATCGTGAAATCCTGATCTCACCTTGCTGGAGCTGTGATCATAGTGACGCAGTACATGTCGTTACAGTAGGATAGCGGATAGTCTGGTGACGTCAGCTCTCTCCATTTACCCACAATAGCACTGTGTTCCGAGAAATTTTGACAGAAACAAGCTGTAGAAGGAGTGAAAATGGAAGTAGAAATATGGAAAATTAGTTTTTCTTTTCATTAGATTCTTACATTCCGTGGGCATCCAATACACAGAAAACGAAGCCGGCTCAAAGGTAGATGCCGTTCCATCGGGAATCGTTCTTTCGTACAAAATCGTAGTCGACGAGGAGTTCTCAGGAATCGCCCATTGCCTTTTTGTCAGTTTCCCCGATATTGTGTTGAATCTGAACCTACCTTTTTATAAGAAAACATTGTAAACATAGCCCTGCCATTTGTATTCCCTATCAGGAAGCCTTTAAGGCCATACAAGCGATAGAAATGGTCTGGTGTTTCACACCAGTTTCGTTCACACTCACTGTTGAGTACTATTCCCTGTAATCACCCTCAGAATGTCGTTATCAGTGGTGAAATTGAATACTGCTATCATTTTCTGAAAAGAGGCCAATTTATTAAGGAAATCCAAATCGGATGAAGAATGACGTTACTAGAGTGTTTGCTGTTGGAGGAATGACCCATTTACAGTACACAAGTGTGCAATGTCCTGGTATGTCCATTCCGACGCTTCCTTGCGTTAGCATGGATTTCAGCCCTTTATGTGGACAAAGACATTCTGAAAAAAATTGAACTGCGAATAAGGATTCGCAGTTCAGTATTAGAGGCATTGTTACGATAAATCGTTCCCATTTGGAATAAAAGTAGGTAGGTGACAAATGCTGAGGAAAAAAGTAAGAGGAACAACTCATGAAATGCGACCCTATTCTTCTCGTTGCCACTTTTGGACGAGCCAGTGGCCATGACAGAGGTGATTCGGACGAGTTTACCGAAATGGTTGACAAGGTGGAGGTGCTTACTTTGAAACTTAGTACAGTGGCGTTATTAGGGGATTACTGTGTCGTGAGGTAGGTCATTGCGTCATCCCACAGGCGATCCGAATAGGTACGCAGTAACCTACCGTACGCTTCAGTATGCCACTAATTGTGCTACCTTACTAAATTTCAAACAAAGTATACACACCCTGGCTGGCATCATCCCAGTAAGAATCATGCTGTGATTGATATAGCACTAGATAGGCAAGCAGATGGTATAGGGCTTGCAGTGAAATGTTTGAAAGAAAGGCATTCAACTCAATTCTGTATATAGGTAGTTTTACCACAATCACGCCTCTGCTACAATTCAGCTTTTAGGGAGGGGAGGAGAGCAGTGCTCCCCACTGAGATGGCGCACAACAGATACATAAGATTATGAACTTTGCAGTAAACTGAGCACCTGTCGGAATACGAACGGATTGAATAGTCATGTTGTACCCATGGAGTGCTATCTCGGCGTCGGTGACAAATTCCGTGTCCAAGATGTCATCAGTGATAATCAGTCGCACGTTTTCATGAGTCCCACTTAGTCTGAATGTTGCCCTTTTACCTCAAATTCCTCCTACATCGGATTGAAGCTGCAAAAAATGATAAGACATACCTATCTATTGTGTTTCCTCTTGAGGAGAATTCAAGGAAGTCGGAATTTTCTGTGCTCAGGAAATGTACTTTTACCACAAAGTTGTATTCAGAGTCTCCAGGTGAGGAATGGAGAAATCGCCTCTTGCAACGAAAGTTTGGGCAGTACAAATCTGGGAATCCCGGAGATGTCACGTATACAGGCTTCTCGCCCACAACAACGTCTGTGCTGTTGCAGTAGCAGGCTGGAATATTTGACAAATATAATACGGCTGGTTTGCTTTTTCAAGCCAAATTATACACGGGTGTGCAAAACTTAAAGGCACAGGTCGAGAGTCGGTGCACGAGTTTATTTAAAAATTAAACAAAAGTGCGAGCAAGAACGTTATTGGGTAGAAAAAGCAAAAAGCGCCCTTAAAAACACTGAAATTTCCTTGTAAGCTTGACTGTGGCATGACAGCGTGCGAAATACGAGAGAGCACGTTGTAATTGAGAAGGTACAGCCACCGCGTATGCCGCGATTGATAAGGAAGGCAGCACGACATCACACAAGGCAAGGCCTTAGCGCCATTGTTCGCACTTTGCCCAAGCCAAAAGCTATATATTCGTTGATATGCATGTTATAGGTCGATTTCAACATCTTTGTTTCAATATAATTCAGCTCTGGTAAATTTACTTACGGTCTTCCTGAAGCTCTTTATAGGTGATGTTGTAACTCGGAACATCTCCATGGTGAGGGTACGCCATCATTAAATCTGCACTTTCTGCTACTGCTGTAGTTCCATGCATCTTGATAAAGCCCTGTTGTACCGGCCTAAACAAATACTATTTCAGCTCATTTCTTAGCAGCACTGTATTTCTGTTATATTCATTCTGTCTTTTAATAATATACAGGGGGGGGGGCAATAAAAAAAGACATTTTGTCTCCGTACTCAAATCAGTTTAGTCGCACTTTGCTCGATCCAAAGCGAGTGCCCCCAACTCAGAATTGAAGAGCACACTTCATTCCATGAGAAATTCTTCATAGTTGCCATCTACGTGAGTGGCATCAAAGAAAATTGCCTCGGAAAAATAGTGCACTGGTCGAGCTCAATGGGGTCCTCGACGGATCGTGTACCTACTATGGTTTCCGAAAGGCGGGTTCCGAGGGTGTTTGCATGGTTAGAGCTAATGTCCCTAGGAATATACCCCACATCGAATCGAACCAAAAAATTATGTAAGAGCTTCAGGCTGAAGCCGTTACTGTAGGCCACCTTGAGCTCGACCACGTCACCAGATGACGTCATATTCTGAAGGCCGTGAGGGCAGTGAATGAGGGACATTTAGGGAATATTATGCTGAAGAACTTCCGTCAACGACGGCAATTTCTGTGCAGAAAAAAGTTCCGAAGTGCGACATGGGCAAAATGCCTTTTTTGCCTCCACTGTATTAGTCGGCCCCCCCCCCCCCAGCTGCAGCCGGGCTCTCCTCCTTCTGATGGATCACCCGGCTACGTCGAGCGATTGCCCTCCCGGAGATGCGAGGAGATGATTTTCTGAAGCAGCAACTTTAGACCGCAAAATCAACACCGCAATCATTTTGATTGTGGAAATTGATCATCAAAAATCCGAAATTCGTCGATTATTACGACTATATCAATGTAAAAAGTGGTGATGGTGTCACGTAAAAACTATGAGACGGAGAAGGAAGGAACAACCAGATTACTGATTCGTGATTGCAGTGGTTCCAATTATATAAATTGACCTCTAGGCCACCTCAAAGAATTAAGGTTTTAATTTCTACCCAGTGTCAATGGCTATTCCGAGCGTTTGATTCAGCGTTAGGTGTGCATAGTGCGCGCTCCTCTGAGAAACCCCCAGAACGCACAGAAGTATTCCTAGGTAAAACTACGGCTATTAGGCAGCAGAAGGCAGCTCCCGGAATGTTCGACTCGGAATATCTAGTTTTGTAGATCTTTTCAGAAGGGCGCCATCACGTTGAAATAGAACCTTCACAGTGATTAGGGCCTCACTTTTATAAGCGGCTGGTTTCCCTTCCCCTTGTTCCCTCCGTGCCCCCCAGCTGCCACTGCAGCACCACGTGGAATGAGGCTGAGTGTGCTCGATCGGTGTTTATGTAGCCGTTGTGGATGTTTCACAATTTGTCATCAGGCTAGAGTAAAATCTCAACACGGGATCAAACCGATCTCTCCCTCCCTCTTCCCTCCCGTTAACTCCCCCATCAGTCGCCACGGCAACACCATGTGGGAGGCTGGGTCTACACGATCAGTGTTTACATAGCCGTGTGGGTGTTCTCACAATCGTGGTATCAAAATCACGACGCGTAGCCCTCGCCTCGTGCTCCCCGGTTCTGTCAGCACTCCGTTCTAACGGATAGGACGACGTACTCGCCGACAAACCGACATAGCAAAGTTGTGGTTCAGGATCCTTTCAGACTTTGCGCAGCTGCGGACGACGCGGACGGTGCCGACGGCGTGGACGGTGCCAATAGTGCGAACAGCGTTAATAAGCGCTTTGGCACATGTCGCGTACTTGGTGCGCAGTCCGCACCTTTCGAACAATATCATCAGTTTTGTAATGCTCTATTTTTTCAGGTGTTCCACGTGTCGTCTTGCTTTCGCTTATGAGTTTTTTTTTCTGCAAATAACATTTTCTTTTTTGTGTGAATCATTGTTTTCAATTATCCTTGAATAGTTAGCGTTGTGCAGTAGTGGAATTGTTAGTGAGCCTTCAAGTTGCTGCAAAAACAAAAGTTTATCCAGAAAAGAATAAGTTTCGAGCTAGAAAAACGCGATTGAAAGCAAAACAGCACAAGGAAACATCAAAAATAGATGAAATGTGTTGAAATTGAAATTATTGATCATAAGGTGCCGACTGCGCGCCGAGTACGCGTCATACGCCAAAGCGCGTTCTGACGCTCTTCGCAATATGCGCACCGTCCGCGCCGTCGGCACCGTCTGCGCAGTCCGCACCGGCGCAAACAATGTAAGCAAAAGCACCCACCTTGAGTTATTTTGCCCATCGTTCATGAACAAGGAAGCTTCTAATATTTTATTGAACCTCAAAAAGATTTTCCGACCGTTCACTGAAGGAACAACTCGGAATGGACATCCTGCAATGGCCAAACAATTTTTTTCATCGCTTGATTCATTATATCCGATTTACAGAAATTGAAGTTACTATTAGGTAGGTCCATAAGTCTTGCAACAAATTACATTTGATGCCAGAAAATCTTTTGGAGATCTGCGAAAATTTTGCAACATGTTTGCTGAGGTAGCATCACCTTTTGCAATTCCAGCCACCTGACCAGCTCGCTCTCTCGCTTTTTGTTAAAGCTATTACACTGATTCCGCAAGAAGCTCTTCGTGCCCTTAATTTTTTACGAGTACCGCTCGGAAAGTCCTGCAAATCATGCCACACTAAGGATTGACCAGAGGATGGACGAGGGCACGCGCTCTCCCTCCACGGTACACCGGCGCTCAATCTGCTCAGCTTAGACTTTTTTTTTTT
>KZ345146.1:211786-223069 GCA_002352805.1 Teladorsagia circumcincta
CTTCTGATATGCTTCGAAAGAATTGTAGAAGGTAGGGTAAATAACCCTCTGAGGATTGCAAAATCGCAAGCACAATTGATCGAGAATTGATCCCGCGACCGACCCAACGTCACCTGAAACGTACCCACTGCACCACCTGACTCGCCGGGTCCGGGATTCACTGCCTATATGATCATCCTGAGGTGCAACGCTCCCATGATCAAGGAAAAGGACTATGGCGCGATCGATACGAGAAACGCAGCAAGCAGAGATCACCTTATTGGTAGATTTATCAATATTATCGATAGCTCCAACAGCACTCTTGCCACCAGCACTCTCAACGACATGGCAGGGACGCAGACCGGCGTGGCAACTTGCCAAAACGGCGAGCCGGCAGAGACAGGAGAAAGTGGATGGAGATTGAAGAGACCATAGACCATGCCAAAAATGTACTCGGGGGTACATTTTACGGTCTCTTCAATCTCCATCCACTTTCTCCTTTCTCTGCCGGCTAGCCGTTTTGGCACGGTGCCACTAGCCACTTGAGATGTGGCCTAGACCGAGCCCTCTGCGGCAGGTCAGCGCGAGCTCCCCGCCTTTTTCAATACTTTTTGGGTGGGTATGAAGGCGGTCAACGAGACCAACTGGCCGGCTATAGACTGGCCGGTTCGAAGACTTTACTACCGTCCCTGATCAGATGAATTCTGGTGTTGATCAAGGTATGCCTGGTAACATATCTTCATCGATCGATTTTTCCACGATATGGAAATTGCCTTCAGTATTGTGGAGGCATTTGAGAGGGCAAGTCTCATTCATTTTTAGACTCTTTCAGGCTCCGACAAAGGACTCCGGCGAAGCCGGGACGTTGACCTGATAAAGCTACATAATCTTGGAAGGCTCTAATCAAGAATCTTTCGGTCTAATTTTCGATTGGGGTTCCACAGGGCACTATTTAGCGAGGGCACTATTTAGCGAATCTCCCGAGTGAATGGTAGCGGTGAAAGCTGGTCTATGAATCGCCAAAGTTTACTCAAAGCTGCAGCTGCGCATCTGACTGTACCAATTTGCTCACGTAGAGCATATGGATCCTTAATGGAGTGAAGAACGCCAAATCATTCTGTGAGGAACGTCTCGCTGGGTGTTATGTGGTCGAGACAGCTCAGCAAAGCAACGCTCGATCGTCTCTCATGTTCTTCCGAAATTGGAGGAATACCGTAGGATGCATCGGATGTTACGCAGTCTTTCAGTCTGAGATCGCACTAGTTGACACTCAGCTCATATACATACAGTAGCAGTCAAAAGTTTGGAAACTTTTTTGTTTTCGATCTAGCGCAGTCACTAAGCAGCGAAAATGTCTCAAGTCCACATATTATGTACAAAATCAAGTGTAGAATACGATGTTCCCTGAAACCGGGCATCGATTTCGAAAAAAATAGTTCTTTAACAGTTATTTTT
The DNA here is from genome assembly GCA_002352805.1 of Teladorsagia circumcincta. Classification (NCBI taxonomy): domain Eukaryota; kingdom Metazoa; phylum Nematoda; class Chromadorea; order Rhabditida; family Trichostrongylidae; genus Teladorsagia; species Teladorsagia circumcincta. The sequence continues at coordinate 213,221 of KZ345146.1, forward strand.
TTCAAAAAATGGCTAGTCAAAAGTTTGTAAACTCTCTAATTTCAAAGCGATTCCAGCACATCACCCTCCGAATCCGAACGAAAATCGAAAATTGATCGAGTAATTGTGCGATTCTATGGTGACGTCGTGTTTTAGTGACACTGAATCAGTTATAACATCTTTTTCGGAGTCTGAAGTGGAATTCTACAGTTTATTAGCTAAATCAAGTTGTTCGGTGGAATTTTTTGCTGGGATGTTGATTAAACGACATGCGAGCTATTCTCTATGGTGCATAACTCAGTTGAATTTCAAATCTTGACTTGTTCCCTTGATGACAGCATTTTTTTCTGAATTGGGCTGAATTGGGAAGGCGACATTGAGAAGGCAGGCCTGCATTGGATCTTTGTCGCAAAAGAAAACCCAAATTTTATGGCCAGTTCTGACTAACAAATGAAAACGTTGCATTCTTCGAACCATCTTTATGTTGGTGCCGGTCCACATTTCGCTGGGTGCTAAGAAGTGAGGAATCACCGAATGGTCCGACACACCCTCGTCTATGACAGTGCTCGACCATTTTCTGACTGCCGGGATCTGATACCTGGAATGAAATGTTTTCAATTGACGGATCACTTCACAAAGTTCACAACATCGTTTCAAGATGGTAGGAAATCGACGCGTTGCTGAGCACGATTTTGTACCCCTTGCCTTCCGTCAGAATGCGTAGGATGGCTCTCACGCACCACACTTCGTGTCACATCGACGGTTCCCCAATCCTTCTCAAAACCCGTGTAAATGCCAGCGAAAGAATATCGGAGATTTGGTAAATGTCCACGAATTTTGATTGAACATTACTGCTGTTTTGACTTCTCAAAATTGAGCCATGTTCATTCTAGGCGACCTGGAATCGCTGTCGCTAATTTTGGCGCACCCTGTAGTTCCTGAGTAAGGTTTGGCGCTACTGTGATGGGTTTGGCGTTAATGGAGCAACTACCAGCAGGAAAGGAAACGTTACTGCCCACAATATTTTGATTCGTAGCCTACAAAATTTTGTATTATCCATCCCTGTAGTTCAGCTGCGTGACTGGGTGTTCTTATCATCGCATCGGCGGCGAACAGCTTAGAAATAAATCATGTGTACATGGATGAAAAGGACATGAAGATGATGGAGAAATCTTTTTTCACTGGTAGTGCGTAGTCGACTGATTTTTCCCACCACCGCTAGCACAGATGGTTAGATGGTTTTTTGTTTGTAATGGCTCCTGATGGCTTCGCAATTCTGAATACGTACGGGATAGCTCTTTTTAAAGTTCGTGATAAACCGGTAACCGTCGATCATTCTTCAGTCGTCGCGCAGTTGCTTTCTCGCGTCGCCTCTGAAGTGTAGATTGTTGTGCTATGAAATGATGTATCGATATCCAGTTACGGTTTGAAATAATCCACCGACCGATCGCACAGGCTTTATACTGGATATCAGGGTTCGGCTTGGCGTAGCACTACAAATGATAAGTTAGTGGCCCATTACATGAAGTAACTGGCTCACCGTCTATTCGTGTAGCACTAAGTGCATTGACCATCGGCAACAAATTCTCTAGGGAAAATGAAGCTTCCTCTATGAAGACCTCTACCAACTTCACCATTAACCTAGAGATACTTGCCCTCACCAGGTTGCTTCAGCCGTAGGAGAAAAGGAAAAAATTGCACGATGATTGTCATCAGAGGTCTCAGGAAAGCACTGAATGTCGTGTACACACCTTCCAAATTTACCGATACCCGATTTTTTACGATTAATCTCTTATGGTTAGGTGGATATGAGAAGCTCTTCTTTTTTTCAAACTTTACTGACAACGTTTCGGGCATGGGCCCTTCTTCACGTAGCCTGAATCTTGAGCAACTATAAATCAGTGCACCACATACTAATAGTAACAGCACCAAACATAAGAACAACAGAAATCTTTAGGATTTGGGTGATTGGGAGATGAATGAATTTTCTGTGCTGTTTCTGGGCAGCATATGGATCTGATAGAACCAATTTTATAATCAATAGCTTCAACTGGTTCTCTGTGAGAGCAGGGATGCCGTATGATCCAGAGTACCGCTGGTTTTTGTCCTATGACTAAAATGCAAACTTTGAAGTGATAAGACTCCCGAATTCCTCCTATTTTTCACTCACGAGGAAAACAGCAAGATATCTGTTTCTCTGGCAAGATCCTCGTCGTCGTGAAAAATTTCGTTGGAAAACGAGCTTTGATAGTGTCCCATTTATTTATGGCACTGGAAAGAAGAGACATTTCTGCGACATCACGTGAGAGTTTTAGGTGAAAAATTACTCCATAGTCTACGCTGACCCTAGCGGGCCCCTGCTCAGTCAGTTGAGAAGGGTACGGCAGATGTAGTTGCTAGAGAAGTGATAAGAAGGACAACTGGTTCGTTTTGCTTTTTTCTCAGAGGAACCATCATAAGACTTCGGTCCTCGAGACACTTCAGCAATGAGAGCCCAATGCTTCAAAATACCTGAGTGAAGGTCTTGAGATCTCCGTGTTCTCGGTATGCTTGTTGTTGTAGTTCATATTGCCGTGGTTGGTAGGTAGAAAATTCATTCTGGCCGAAGTGTTAAGTCAACCATTGACCAAGGTGTGGAGACTGTAATTATGGGAGAGCCCTTCTCCATTCATATGCGTGTGTGAAAACTGCGCGCAGTAGTTCGCTAATCTGTACGGTAGAGTCACCTGGACTCCAATATGAACATGCCATGCTGGCGAAAAGAGTACTGGATGGGGTGGGACTTACCTATTTAGAGTGCGACAGGGTGCTGTCAAAGCAACAACCCCAGATTAAATTGGTGGGGTAACAGCGGTCGATACTGAAAATGTGGTGCCGGACTGATTGAAATTGAAAAAAATCAATGCAAGCGGCCGATAAAGCTAGAGAGTATTTCTTCCATTAGTAAGGAAAGTGCGAGGCCGGACGAGTTTTCTGAACATGCTTGCTCCAAGTTCTTCCTGACCGACGCATACTTGGATTAGCCGCTATACATTGGCGACGCAGCCAATCACATGATCTCCACGAGTAGCAAACGGGCGTGTGGACCAAAAGGTGGGCAGACCAAAATTGACACCTATCCAACTCTTCATGAGGGATCTCGCAGGTCAGTTTTTCTTCACGACACTTCATATGTTCTCGACTAGGGCTCACTCATCATTTTAGTCCATTGGTTGCAGAACTATAGATGCAACTAAAATTGTTGCTTTGAGGTTCTAACAACGTCTTTCACACTAGAACCCTGAGATCGTGTCAATGAAAGTTCAAACATGAAGAGTTCTTTACGATTATCTCATGCGCCCGTTTGGATATCTGCTGTGGTGAGCTTTTAGTTGAGTGTGAAGTAGGGAATTTGAAACTCCTAGATTTCATGGTTTACAAAGCAACATGTTTAGCGCATATCATATTCATTTTGGCAAAAGTTATTTTTAAAGTGGCTTCTTCCTTCCCATGAATATTCATATTTGAACGCAGATGAATTAAATATCGAAATCGTATTTTTCGTGCTGCACCACCTTCAAGTTTCGTGTTGGTTTGGTATTCCCATCGTGTTGGGCTATACTTGATTTCGCAAGATTGTCACCGATGTTTACTATTTCGACAATTCCTCATCTGTTCTGTATTTGTGTTAATACAATACCCAACTTCTACAGAGGCGGAGAAATCAGTGAAATTGTACATGCCACGAAATGTTTGGATTTCAGCATAGAACTCTTGAATGAGGATTCGTCCACTTATCTGCAAATTTTCATTGATTCAATTTCGAAAAGTCACATCCAATCACACATAAAATTAGTCGCCACTCAGTTGCTCGTATCAAGCCTAAAACAAGCCTGAGCCCAACCTTAGGCTCAAATGTAAGCCTAAGCCTGAGCCCATGCCCAAGCTCAACCTAGGCTTCAATGTTCATTGATTGAGCTCTGGTGACTAGACCAAGGAGAAGAACTGAACGTCCCCAAAGTTGCACCGACTAGCTGTTTGTTTAGGCTCGCAACTACTAAAAGTGTGCAGTATCCTTTGAAAGTTCTTAATAGTGGATAACCTTTCTGAACAGACGATGCGGCAGTAACCCGCTGTAGCGGTCCAGTTCAATTCCAAGGGAATTTTGTGAACTCTCACGCAGCAGTCGAAATCGTTCATTTCGCAAGGTGACCAAGAGTGCTATCCCTGTAAAGGAGAATTTTACAGAATTAGGTGTGGGAGAAAGGAACTATGCCTAACGAGGGGACGGCAAGCCCTCGAAGAAGTGATTAGAGACATGCTCCGCTGCGAACCACTTTCTGCACAGCACATTACTGGGTCAATGCTGCCAAGCCTAGCTGGGAACGAAAATCGTACTGTCGTGGTGGCAAGAAGCCAGAGGAAAAGCTGCTCTTGTCAAATTGTGTTGCAGGAGTTATTCATAGTGAGGAACCAGTTGGTGATATTAGAAAAATTCCCAGTCGTCTACATGTTTTGGAATTGCAAAATTTTAGGATGACCTTATATTGTAATTATGAAACGCACCGTAGATGGTAAAACGGGTGGAGAATATAGTGGAATACACTGGTTGAATGTCTTGAACTTTGTAAATTGAGTAAACCACCTCATAAATGCTTCAAACTGCTAACATTCCTTAGTGAGATTTATCCATTCCTTCCTTAGTTTGATTGACACAACGTGTAGTGTAAGTTGTGATTTCTTTAGGGTGTCGCTTATCTCCTTTATTTCTGAAATTTCTTATTGTTCTGAGTGTGATGCTACATTTACGAATTCTTCAAAGCGCAAAGCCGAATTTTGAATTACGTTTCCGTCAGGTTCGCTAATTAAGAAAGAGAAACCATTATAAACAAACTAATTGTTACGGTTCGTCTCACTCCTTCCTCAGACGAAACCTTACTATCTCGTCAACTTCCGCTATTTCTGGAATCTTCTGCGTTTATCTAATTGTGATGTGATGTAATAACGATGGTGCGAGGTCAGCAGCCAACGCAGCTAATTAAACAAGGTCGCCCCACAGACGATTGCTACGACACGAGAGTTTGCAGGTGTGACATGGGGAGTGTCTGGTCACTTGCGTCTGAAGACTGTCTCCCCCTTCCTCTGCCATACTTTGCTCTTCACTTTGGAAGGGCCATCCATATTGAGAGACCGCATCTTTTAGCTTTTTTAGCTAATCACGGAAATCAACAGGGAAAAATAGGTCCTATTTAACGAGACTTGAATCGTTTTTCCTCAGATTTCTCTTGACCAATGAACGTACTACCGCTCGACTTCCAGCTTCATTGGGCAGTTATTTTCCGTAACATCCGTCTTTAACACTTCACGCCGATGGCCGCCCATATGGGCTGCCAACAGCATGTGCTCCTGGGACGATGGCAGCCCATATGGCCTGCCAGGTAATACTTGCCTGCCATTTGTTTATATCATAATCTTTCTTAATATTCTCATATCAATGAAATAGATAGGGGCTAGTTGTACATCAAGAAAAACTGTCCACTTCATACTTTGCGCGTTGCCCCGGACGGTAACAGCCCGAATGGACTGCAGCTGTCGATGCGCCGAAAAAAGCGCTCGTCCGTGGGAGCGCGTCTGCGAAAATCGCGCTCGTCGCGAATGTGTTAATAACCCAAGTCCGCTCATTATGTGCTGTTAAGGTCCACAAATGCAAAAACCGCTTGGAAATTCAGGCGAAACGGAAGTCAAGCTATGCCTCTTACACTGCCACCTCAAATATCGTATATTATTTAAGTTGCTGACTGCATTTGAAGGCAAAGTTTGGGCTTAGACCTACTCAATAAACCCTAAGAGTGGTTGAAAGTGCATGGGACACAGCTGCAGAAGGCGTACCACGTTTCTGCATCAAAACGCGTCACTAAGACGCTAGCCGCCAAGGACTTTGGCACGCTCCACCAGTTGGGACACGCTCCGCCTAACGTTCGATTTCTTGTGTGCGTCGCCGCGTTGATCTGCTATGCTCTACTTACTCGTAGTACTTCTCTTTTTCTCTCCGCGCTCACATTATCTCTCACCTCGTTGCCGATCTTTTGAACTTCTTCGCAGCGTAGAGCAGAAGGCTCGTTTCCTGTGTATTTCACGATTTTTCTTCCTTGTTTTCCTCTGGCGGCCCAGCTCCCGGCCCTACTTTCCCATTCGAATGAGATTACCTCATCTATTTGATCCTGAATCTTGCCTTTAAATCTAACATCTTTTACTTTGAAGGCATCTATATCACGATGGAGGACTCCGTTAAACGACTCCCTCATGCCTCTGCATCAAAACTGGAGCAGGTAGATTTAGAGGTGAGTAGTGTCCTTAAAGTAAAATTTAATTTCGGTTTGGTTTCAAACTCATAAGTTATTTGTCAAATTTACTGTTTTTTTTTCTGGGTTGTATGGTTGTATTTATTGGTAGTCCTTCTCTAGTCAATATGTTCCAGTCAGAAGCTTACATTTACCTAGCATTTAACCTTATAATCATAGTAATATTAGTTATTTTTAGTGTCCGTTTACTTCGTTGATTCTTTGCTGTTTTTAGGTCGATAATTTTCCATTGTTTTTCAATGAACGCTCCTTTCCATCAACCCCTCACTTAGTGATGAGCCACGGGATTTGATGGAAATAACTTAGTTCGTCCGAAATATAGGGCAAAACGAACCACTTTGTAGTGTTTTACATACATATTCAGAAAATTGTTTGTTTGTTTTGTTTTTGTTGTAGCAGTAATTCGCCCCCCTCCCCTCCCGTATACATATTCTCTAAGAACGTCAGCGGGAGGTCACTAGCCAATTCAGTCAGATAATTGTACGAGGTCACTCCAAGGGCGATTGTTGAGTGAGAGGCAACAAGTGCGAACTGTGGAGTAGGAGGTCATCTTCGGCCAAGGCTTTGGGAACATTCTGAACTCTCTTCTCAAGTCAACCACAACAATCACTGATAAGGGTTTCATTGAATCTGACCAGAAATCTTCCGAAGACCTTTTCTTTGCTCTATCCGAATAAACACATCGCTAAAGAGAAATCTGGTTGGCATTTGTTTTCGACAATAAATTACCTGCTATTTTGCCGAACTTGACAGGGCCATTCTTTGAAACTTTGTGAATTTAACCCAGGAAAACATCGAAAATCAGCGGGGTTTCCGCCCAAACTGATAACAACCGGTCTCTTTGCAAAACGGTGCAATCGTCGGTTGTTTTCAACGACTTCATATCTGTCGAACAGCAGTCTGCCCGAACACCTATTGTTCACGCCGCTGGCACGTGAACGTCTGGTGAATGTTCCGGGCGAACGTTTTTGGTTCCATGGAGGGAGGGTCCCATAATATCTGATTCGTCCCGATAAAGTGCTTGTACACTTTTTCTTTGTACCTCACCCTCTGTGTTATCAAATACTTCTCGCTCCATGACTCATCCTCCGAGATTCCCTTTCCTATTTTTCCCTTTTTCCTCTTCATCGTAGTGTTTTTTGCTCTGCGGGTTTTATTTGCAGGTTCTCATTTTTTTGAAATATTTCATACTGCAAAGGTAATTTATAGAAGCACTCAGCATACGAAGCGCATCACAACGTTCTTTCTTCTTACCATGAGAAAGTGAATTATCGGTGCCCCGCTTTCCTAGTTGTCAGGTTCAAAGGTGAGAATACTGTTAGAGGGCCACTCCTTGCTGTCTCATCCTTAGTCCTAGAGAGCACTGCTCTGGGCTAAGTAAGACTGAGGTTAAGATAATATGTATGTGAACGACTAAGTTGAAGCGTGCATTTGATAAGGACCAGTGGATGTCCTATATTCCACATCTCCTGCCCACATCCTATTCAATTTTCCGCACCAGATCATCCACCCTGAAGCTCCTCCACCCTTAGGCCGAGGCAAAGCTCTCCATTCGCCTGGTTCAGGACCGTTTCGTTGGACCACTGCAAGCCGAATAGTGGAAGCACCTCACCAGTACTCATAAAATACACCAGTACTAATCAGAAGTACAGTTTCAGTAGTCGAGTAATACGTGTCACGAAGGCTCTCCTTATTTTGAGCTCGGAGAACAGAATGGAGTGGTCCCCTAACTGGCTTTTCACCGATTTAAATATTCTTGCCGATTCCCGATACACAACCGTCCTCCCTGTTCTACTTCACATGGTTGACAATTTCGATATTGTTCTTGAATTTAGTTCAACTGGTACAACCTGACACACTTTCAGCTCTGTCCCCAAAATCTCGAAATAGCCGCGGTGAGTATATAGGTCTGTTGGTTTTTGTAATTCTCTATGGTTTTCGCGAATATTTTCTCTCCTCATTCCTTTCCCCATGTTTTTAAAATGGCTCTGTGTCGCCATTTACGACCCCCTTCCACAAAACCACGGAATTCGGACATCTCGTCTCTAGCACCGGTCAGACGATTGATTCTGTCTTGTGGGTAACGATGAGTTGGAAGAGTGAGGCAAAACGAACCATTTCCTTTTATCAGTTGGTTGTTTCTTTCTTACTTATTTTTTTCTCCATAATTGCCCGAGGAGGGGAGGGTGGGAACAGTCACTTTGCCCATGGTGCACATCACCAAGCTTTTCATCGTGCAGGGTGCCACTGTTGATGAAAGTTACACGGCAAAATATCTTATAGATGTCCCTTCATATGCAGAAGCAGGCCTTCCTTCACTGCCCTCGCCATCCTTACGTCATCTGCCATCGCAGTCGATCTCGAGGGTGTCTGCCCTTATCGTTCCAGCATGAAGCTCCTACGTAAATTTTTATTCGATTTATTGATGGGTAGCTTCCTGAAGATACTAGCGCTCATCAGAGGAGACCGCTTTTAACCAGCATTTTAGATGGCTCGTAATAACTTATGACCTGACGGCCTCGTTGAGCTTGTACCGTGACCTCGTTCCCGTGGAGAGACAGATTGGAACGTGGTTTTCAATATGCTATTGGGTGGATCCAGATTGAATCAAGCAAATTGTAAATACTTAGTTTTAAATGGGAAAAAATGACTCCATTTTGCCCACCCTCCCCTTTATAAGCGCTCTTCTCAAGGATCTCATATGGTTGCAATCATATCTCTGTTTAGGATTGGCGGCGGAGAACGAAGTGTGGACTCTTTTCACACATCGCTTTGAATGCCCAGGAATTTCACAGAAAAATTGGAATTCACCCAAATAGCTCAAAATCCTTTGACAATATTCACATCTGTTACTAAAGTCATCGCCCTGGTGTTAGGTGCTAACAACTGCATAAATAAGGTATTGAGAAACTGATGATGTGCTTATGATATGTTAATTGTTTTTGCATTGTAGAATAGTTTTTTTTTTCAAAATTCGTGAAAATCTCGAGCAACTCCACAGCTATTGGTCAGACTGAAGAAAACTTCAGGAAACAGAAGTAAAAAACAGGTTTCAAATTTGAGTTTTAAAGCAACAGTCTCAGCAGGGTCCCAAAATTTTCATGCTATGGGGTCGAATCGATGCGCTAGCCCTAATGGAGACTCTAGGAACTGTCACAAACCAAAAAAACTAACCTTATAGAGCCGCAAAATAGCCAGGAAGGTGCCGTTTGTAGGGGCGTTCGCTAAGATCTTAGGGAACGCCCATTCGCCATTCATTGCCGAGTCTTTTTCATGGGTTTTACTTGCTCATTTCATTTGGTTGTTGTATTTCCATTTTTATATAATGTATATGTCTCCAAATGTATTAGCGCAGATGCGGTTGAAATCCTGCGAAGCAAGTAGTTGACAACTCGTCCACCAGGTGAAACCTGTTCAAAGGCTCCGCCGGCGGATTTTTTGTTTTTTCCTTTATCACCACTCAACTTTTCACCTACAACTTCGTTACCGACTGCTAAACCCTTCGAATTCGTTCTGAGACTGTTGCTTT
>KZ345146.1:238033-252562 GCA_002352805.1 Teladorsagia circumcincta
TCTTCATCCGCGGCTTCTGTTGGTGCATACACTTGTATGATCGTAATTCGAGTATGTCTTGTTACGAAACGAGCTGTGATTATCCTTTCGTTTATCGGCTTCCATTCGTTGAGAGCGTTAGTTGCCTTTTTGTTGAGAACGAAACCGACTCCTCCCTCGTGTTTGTCTTCTTGGCCGGAAAATAGGATCGTTTAGTTGTCACTGTTTATTCTGCCGTTTCCCTTCCAGCGAACTTCACTTATTCCCAGTATATCGAGACGATAGTTGTCGAATTCACGGAGTAACTGTGCAAGGTTGCCAGCTCTATTCAGCGTACGAACGTTCCATGTGCCAATGTATGTTTTGTTTTTGGGTGAGAAGACCGAATTTAGAATCGGGGCATCCGTCACAAGGCTAAAAAACGATCTTCTCGATTCAGCAATATTACATGTATTCGTCGTTTCTGTAGCATCAGAGAATTTTTACGGCGGAAGGGTTGCTAGCCCTTCGCTTCAACCCTCCTCCTTTCTCATCCGGGCTTGGGACCGGCAACGGATGAGAAAGGAGGAGGGCGACGAAAAGGCTAGAGTGAGATAAATTCGAGCAGGGTTGTGTTCTGGCAGGTGGCGTCGCTCACCCATCCTGAGGAATTCAAAGCTCAAAGCATGCCCAGGTGAATAAACCCCCCCCCCCATTCCTCTCGAGGTAAATGATTTTTGACAGGTCCGGGCCATGAAATCGATAGTTTTTGTAGTGGATAGCCCGGAAAGTTAGTGCATAGGCTATATGATATCACTAACCAGTATTGCTCCGGGAGCAAGTAGAATGCATGGCGCACTTCGGAAAGGGGATGATAAACGCAAATACTTTCGTAAAATTTCGGTTATACGAACAGCATCTAAAGCTAATTATCACCTACTGGGCATCGAATATGATAACGGCCCTGACCAATCCGCTAAATGGATTCAAATGTGAATTTTGTCCTGGAGGTGCACGTTAACTGAAGTGCTCCGGTAAATTTACAACAAAACAAAATTGGAAGAGGTATACTATCCGAACTGGAAAGCCCTCACAAACATGCGCTGGTGGTGGTCTGCAGGGCTGTTTAATGTTTATATTAGACCTTATCGCAGTTCCCACAAAAACAGTGAAATCGAACACATCACGGTTACAAATTCTTTGCTCGCCATTGTCACTACCTCGTTGACCCATGAAGCAGTTGTGCTCATTTTATTGGGCTAAGCATTTGTTCTTCACAGCTCTACTTTCGCATATCAGCGCTGATTACGGTTAGTTCGAAATATTATTATAGTTTACTCTTGCTAGGCTTGCATATGAGATATGCTTGCTGTAGAGTATTAAGGTGAACTGTTGTAATCTGTAGAGGTGTGGTCACCTGCAGCCTGTGAACCTCTGCGAGGCTTGCTTCTAATCCTTAGACTCCGAGTTTTTCGAAACCAATCTGGGAATTTGCCTGCTACAGCAGCGGTCAATCCGAAAAACAGCGGTTTCAAGCAAAGCAGAGAGTTGTTTGGTTCTGAACAGAATTTGACCAAAGAATTGATTTTGGATCATGCATGCGACCCTTTTCACCACTACAACTCTGCCCGAATCAAAATAAACCAAAAATTAATGTGCTTTCACTCGCTAGGATGTTCTGTCGCGCGACAAGGCTAGAAACGCTGTCGGCCTACTCAAAGCTTGGAAACTAAACACTATGACCCTATTAATTTGATTAATGGCTCCTGTTCTGGAATTCAGAGAGAACCCGATTTGAGACCCAATTGATGTAGAGATCGAAACTGTATGTCCAAAACAAAATTTCGACCCTTTGACGACCGCGCGCACTAAACTTGTCTGGCATTTTCCTGAGGTGCGACTGTGGCCCCATCACAAATGTTTTTTTCTTTCTTTTTGCGCTAATCGTATGCAGTTTTTAGACCAATCTATGAGTGGGTTTCCAGAATGGGTCCCTAGCCAATCCCTGCTAGAAGTTTGGAAAATTATAAAAATAATCAACTGTTCAGGAAATTTCTGCACGAATGCAGTAGAAGAGACGAAACTGAGATTGTTTGGAGTCAACGAGAACCAGAGTCAACTACGGTTGTCCTGCCGATTTGGAAAACTTTGACGATCTCCCCCCCCCCCCTTTAGAAAGTCTCATACGAACTCTCCTACACTCACACATGAGGGGTTCGCTCACGAATACGAACCTTGTACCACCACCCACCAGCACCCTCACCATCATGGCTCTTTCTATAGCTTTGAAGAGGTGAGACCAGTCGGCACGCTCCAACTCTGCGCCCTTCTCCACTTGCCTGGCCGTCCAACAGGCTGCGGAGATGAGCGAGGGGCGGTTGAATATGATATGGCAAATTTTTTGATGTTTTCCATTATTTTATGTTTATTTTTCGAAATTATGCCCTGAGCTACCGAACCCCCTCTTCACCTTAACCGCTATCCCTTCAGTATCAAACAACACGACCCCCTTCGACCTTTAGACTTTCGTCAACCATTTATATAACCAATGGAACTACAATGTGTCCATTTATTTCATTTCTAATTCACTTTCTATAGATGATGAATGCGAGTGTCCAATTCACACTTACGGTGAGGAGTATGAGAGCGGCGAAATTAAGCGATGGGACCGAATAAGCGATGAAGGTGATTGCGGATCTGAGCATTGTGTGTTCAAGGTACTCAAATAATATCAAATATGCGATTTTTGTCTGACAATTTCTTCCTCACGGTCTTTTTTTCAGATTGAACCTGGAAGTAATACGAGCCTGACGCTATTTCTTGAATCTGTCTCACTGAACTCGCAGGACACCTTGAAACTATCGCAGTATTTCGTGGTAAACGATACGGAAACCCATTCGCTACCCTACGTCGAGCTTAGCAGGTGAATTTATTTACAAGTCATTGGGAAAGTTCTTGTAATTGGTTGCGCTGTTAGATCTGAAGAGATAAGTCCGTACCATCTCTGTATTCCGCTTTCATTTCGGATCGCAATAGAAGTCGAATGAGCGCGCTTCTGGATCATACGATGACTGTGGAGCAGTTACTTCTTACTTACCAATTACTACTGCAGTCAGTAATCCCACCCCTCCGGATTGATCTAACATCGATCAAGAGTAATGAAAGGCTTGTTCGGAATAGGCCGAAGGTGATCATAGATTTCTTGATTCCTTGGAAAGTGTGTTCAGTAGCACTTTTTTCTTTATCGCTGTCCTGCTGCAAGTACAGAATTAACCCGTTGGCGACAATGCGATTTTTCGCGTGTCTGCCACGTGGGACCGCGCGCTTTTTTCTTTGCGGGTCGACGTGGGGACGCATCGTCCCAGGAGACACTCTTTTTGACTAATACAACCCCAGGGGTCGCTGAAAATTTGCGGAGACGAAACTTCACGAAGGGGGCAAATCGACGGTGCTGAACATGAATATGACATCCATTTCAGACGCTGGCGCCAATTGGCGCTAGCCGGCGCCATGTGGCGCCTAAGCTTTTTTGCCACCAATCTTGCTGTAAACTTGTGAAGAGTGATAATAGGCGACCCTGGACACAAATGTGGTATCTACTTTCTGGCGCTGGCGCCAGGTAGCGCCAATTGGCGCCAAAGCTTTTCCTGCCATCAATTTTGCTGTAAACATGCGAACAGTGGTGATAGGCAATCCTGAACGCAAATGTATTATCCACTCCCCGGCGCCGGCGCCAGGTGGCACCAAATGGCGCGGCGCCAAGAAGCGGGTGCCATCATCATGTTCAGGAGAGTCCGTTTCCCCTGTTCGTGAGTTTAGAGCGAAATTGGTGACAAATGAGGCCTTGGCGCCAAATTGGCGCCAAGTGGCCCCGGCACCGGACCACCGTGGCTATGGATACTACGGAGCCTGCTGATTAAGATGTGATTAGTAGAAAGTTCAAACTTGCGCTAAGGAGCTTTTGATACACTGCATCCCCACATCGACCCGCATCGTCCCACGTGGCAAAAAATGTGCGTCCTCACATCGACCCGCAATGTCGTCAATGGGTTAAGCGAGCAGTTATAGCAGTAAGGTCGATTTCGACATTCTTCTTTGATTTAGACTTGCTTTCTTAAGATGATAAATAATATTAGTCCCACTTACGGTAGGTTCAATGGACGGCTGCTACTGATAATGTGGTGAACAGATCCGGCTGTCATGTTATCTAATATTTATCTTTAGTATCCATCGAAGTTCTATATTTACTGCCGCGATTGGCGTTGGCTTCACGATAGAGTACTGGTTCCGCGAAAGGAGATGGTACGGCTCATCATCCTTCCAGATCTCCTTTGATCGAGTCGGACCAGGTCAGAAGAAACCAGTCTGGTATTACTCTAACAGAAATGTTATAAAAACAGAAAAGGACACAGGGGTGGGCATTGATCAAATCTTCCAGTGTGCGCCACGTATTCAACTTTAATTCGGAATCGTAGGAATATTAAAGGCAGGACCCAGGACCGAATCGGTGTGATTCTTATACACAAAGGCAAATGTGTTGGTGTGAAATGGGCCGGCAGTAAAGAAGAACGAAAAAGAATTGGTCGAAAACCTCCATAATAGGGTGTTCTAATATTAGGTTGCCTCATAAATAGTGTCGTTTTTCTTCAGACAAAAAATTTTGAGCTAAAATCCTTTGATTCCGAAACATCTTATAAACCATTCAGAAGAGAATTTCCTGCTCTATGAAATAGCATGTTTTATTTTTCTATGATCACTGCGCAGTTTTCAAATTTCGAGCCTGCCTAATGGGAGGTCTAATCGACGAAAATCGGCCAAACCGACAGCGAGCTCTAACACTATATTCCCTGAGGAGAATTCAATCAATGATGTACCCTTCACTTACTCATGATCTCTTCTAAACATTTCACTGTTGGGTTGTGAGAAAAGCCTTCCCTCGTTTCTTTACGAATTTGATTTTTGATAAGCCATAGTGTACTTCAAACTAAAATTTTTCCCTTAAATCACCATTGTTTCATATAAAGTGATATAGCATTCGTGAGCAAATCTACTGCTCAATTTGCCCATATGTTTTGTTTTATACTCGTTGTGAATCGGGTCAAATTTTGGGCTTGCGTGATAGGGTGTCCAGTACACGAAAATGACCACATTACCATGCGAAAAATTTCCCTTAAAGGAGAGAAAATCAATCAGACATACATTTTCAACTTAGATATGGCTTGTTCTTAACATCCCACTAGTTTTCAATGTCTCGGTTGAGAAAAAAAATTGGGCCTAATTCCCATAGTTGGCGCTTGGCCATCGAGTTCTGTAGGAAAAACACATTCTGAAAAGGAGCGACGCGACTTGCTGGCAACCATAATAGCGGAATGTTTAGAAGAGATCATGAGTAAGTGAAGGGTATATCATTGACTGATTTCTCCTTAGGGAAGATAGTGTTTGAGCTAGGTGTCGGTTTGGCTGATTTTCGTCGACTGGACCTCCCATTTTGCAGGCTCGAAATTCGAAAACTGCGCAGTGATTATAGAAACCAAAAACGCCATTTTGTAGAGCAGACCATTCTCTTTCGAATGGTATATAGGATGTTTTGAAAGCACAGGATTTTAGCTCGAAATTTTTTGTTTGAAGAAAAACGACATCATTTATGAGACAACCTAATACAACGAGAGACCATGCGCGGACAGGAGAGTATGA
Source organism: Teladorsagia circumcincta (assembly GCA_002352805.1). Classification (NCBI taxonomy): domain Eukaryota; kingdom Metazoa; phylum Nematoda; class Chromadorea; order Rhabditida; family Trichostrongylidae; genus Teladorsagia; species Teladorsagia circumcincta. The sequence continues at coordinate 243,686 of KZ345146.1, forward strand.
GGCCAAAGAGCGCAACAGGTCGGAGGACACCAGACAACAGCTTGATGAAAGAAAAAGAAAAAATTGCAGCTGCAATAACTTATTTTGCAAGGCCTTGGTGCTCTCGTCGGATGTTTTACGTGCACGGGAATGCTGGAGGTGTACTCTGGGGGTCTATCCTACAAACCAAAGAGACCTCCTTCGCACAACGTGCCTGGATTGGGTCTTTAAGTGTCATTCTGCGTATGTAGTGAACAGCGTAATCGGTGGAACACTTTGAACGTTTTTGATCTCGCAAAACAATCACCAAAAAATGCTCAGAGTTTAGTTGGCCTCGACGGCAATCGCGACACTGGCAGTCATTTTTGACTGAGACAGTAAGAGTATTCTGCTTGGCGGCCTGTAGAGAGAAGAATGCTTGATATATTTTATATACTTCATATATTACCGCTATATATTTACTCTGCTAATCTTTCAAATTCTCGAATAAAAGTATGCAAACACAAAACAACGGGAACCGGTACATCGATCTAGATGAGTTTATCAAAGCATTTTTTAGAGGTCAAGGTTTGCCCATTTCCATTGCTTCGTTCGACAATGTCCTTCAAGAATGTCCCACACATCGAGAGACTTGGACCAATACGTGGGTCACTTATAAGTTAAAAACTCTTATCGAATATTCAATGAAATGAGCAGTTCAATTTGGGATTACAGAGCAATCATGTGTCATGTTGCAAGCCATTCTGAGACCTCGATTCTTTTTTATCAGTTTTTTTATTCTTTTTGTCAGAGGCAGTGTTAATGCTCCGTGCGAATAGTTCGAGGGAGAGTCTGATTGAGGGAGAGGGGGGGGGTCGTATTCGGGGTTGAGCAGGGCTCAATATCTTCAGTCAAACGTGAAAGGACGGCTGAAACTTTGAAATGAAACTTTGAAATGTGTAAAGTCCTTTTTGTGGGCGGAGCCTTGAAAGGGGTTATTCGTGGCTCAGAATGTTGAGTGCGAGGCCGTATAAACTTGAAGGCATTTTTCGTCTATTCTCCAGATTTAATCGATGAGTGAAGTACAAAACTCGAATCCTAAATCACGTCCACGTTTACCCTTACTTAGGGAGCGATCAATTGTTCGAAAAATTAGCTGAGAACGAAGTTTGATCGCTGCACCCCTAAACAGCGGGGTGGTGATCCAGATCCAGATCCAGATCCATCTGCAGGTTTTCAGAAAATCAAACATGAAGTCCGCTATTTTGAACGCTTTTTCAGGATGCCCCTTCCGGATCGTCCCGTCCGTACCTGGTCGGAAAATTCTGTTGAAATTTCATCAGATGCGAGGAATCATCTTCTATGAGAAACAAGACAACGGCAATCTTAGGTGAGTAATCAATAGTTATGACTAAACCCTTCAACATATTTTCTATTGAGTTTGCCCTAACAGAGGTCCTGCAGCTGAAGCAGTCGACGGGAGGGGCCGGGCTGTGGAACAAGGGCATCTAGAGGGACGAATAAAGCCTTGTTACGTCACTACGAGCACCCCTGGCCGTGGAAGCGTAACCTCTTGATTTCAGCCTCCCTTTACAGTAGGCACACTCCCCCCCTTCAGCATTCAATTTATCGGCCCCGGCCTTTGTCTTCAAATGGTTGAGCGATCGATTGACGGTCACTGTTTTCATATTTTCAGATAAGCTGGCTTACAAATCAGAATTTACCTTCTTCAGAGTGAAGCCGACCGAAAAAACAAAAATGCATTCAACAGCGGACAACATCGACTTCGTTATCGAGAGCTACTCCCCTCATCATCTTCCGAGCTTCAACATAACGTACAAGGAGCTTATCGAAGATCGTAAGCTTCAATCTTTTATAGACTTGATCTGCGGCTGGCTTCCGCCTAGTGAGCTCTCCGCATTTCTGGCTCGGTCCACCTGAGCCCCGTTAAGGTCTTAATTATATTGAAGGGTTTTTGCAGGCGTAGTTTTATTTTGCATGATCTATTGAACAGCAAGTAATTGATTAATTTCCTCAAGATCAGAAATGTTGACAGATATTTCGGTGAGCAGAGATAGGGGAATGATGCAGTTGTGAAAATCTCACAGTTCATAGACGTGAAAATGTATACTACGACAGGAAACTGAAGTCAAACCCGTGGCGCATGCCAAATAGCAGAAGGGAGTAGTTCGAATGCTTGAACCCTTCTCTCTTTGTTTACTGCAGAAAGCTCATGATGATTCGCAAAGTAAATCGCGTAGTAGCGCGTTTCTCGGGATCATATCAAGGGTTGGTGAAGGTCAAAAGATTGGTAGAAAGTGGACATATTTTTGGACATTATATGAGTTGTTTGGCTGGAGAGGGGGTCAAGTTTTTCAAGTTTTGTTATTTTGGTTCAGACTCGAAAAAAAGTATGCAAAAGTGTTCGAAAGGACATGTCCTTTCCTTAGATAGATTAACTACATCCGCTCGACGCCACTTGGGAGGGGGAAAGTAGACGGAGTTAGGGTATGTCGGTGGTCTTAGAATCAGATGTATGGATACAGTCATGATGGTGAGGGCGGTGGTGAGATGAGAAAGGTGTGGGGGAGTATTGGGAGAGTTCCCTGAGGCGGATGGTGGTGGTGAGAGGTTTACCGACTACTTGGTTTTTTCTCAATGGTCGTGCCATGATGGCGAGAGCACAAACGATTAGAGAACGAGTGAATACCCTAGGACTAAGCCTTCTAGAGGAGAGGAACCCACGAGGGGGCGCAGAGGCCATTCAAAGGGCTGAGTTCAAGTAGTCCGTCGATCCTGCAAAAGAGGAGAAGTGAGCTTTTCGGGACTGGAACAATGGACCGTCGATCCTGGCTTGTTGTAGAAGCTCATTCCTTCATAAGTATTTGTGCGAAAACGAAAAGCTGGAATTATATAGAGGTTCACGTAAAAATGTGTTTGTGGGTGGTTTTGTACAAAAGAAAGAAAGTATAGAAAAAGTGCTAATTAGGGATAACCACCAATTTCAGCTTGTTACTGCGATAAAAGTGACGTGATTGTCGGCAGTTCACCCGTCTACATAACCTCGCCGGGTTTTCCGGAGATATACTGCTCGAACTTTCGCTGTAAAAGGCGATTCATCCATAACGACACATTGCTCCATGATTCCGAACTGACATTTGTTATTACTGTGCATTTCCTTAGCACGGAGAAATTCGATTATATTCAGTTCTATTCGGATGGGATCAAGACGGAAAGGTACGACTTTGCATATACTGTAGAAAATACCCCCAAAACTTCAATTTTACTGGAGGTCGAATCAGAGGGCGCATTTCAGGTTGAACGGTACTCGCGAAGATGTGCGGATGGTGTTCACTGGCGACGTTATGGAAATGGAATTCATAACAGACAAAGCGATCGTAGAACACGGTTTCAACATGACTGTCGAGTCAATTCGTATCCCTGTTGGTGAGAAAAGAATCAACTTCTGGGAACAAAAAGGCCAGAAACTAGGCAGACATTCCCTATCGAGTTATCAATAACAAGTTTACCTACGCACGCAAGCGCGTACACCACATGGGACTTCACCATCGTGGAAGGGAAGACCGAAATACTGAATGCCAGCACCGCTCACCTCGAAGCACTCCCTGCATAGCACGAGCATTTGACCTCCAATCATTGGCTGATGGCCATCCCCTTCTTTTCGATAGCACTTCGAAACATTTCACGCGACTATGGCAGGCGGGGCTAGCGTCAAGGTTTGACCCCTTCACCTTGGCAAGCGCCCCGCCCACCAAGATCTCCTCCTTTGTCTGCCTCTGACTGTTTTGCATGTCCTGGTCTAGAGTTATGAATTTTGTCATTAATCAACAAATTAATAGAAAGAAATACAGCAACCTCACATTCAAAACAATGTTGGCCCAAATTACAATTCGCACACACTGTGTTCATATTATCGTAACCTGTGGCCACCCTGTACGCTCATAACAAGCTTGGGATCCCTTCATACTTTGCGCATGCGCAGACGCTGCGGATAATGCGGTCAGCGCGGTCGGCACGGATAGTGCGAAGAGCGTCAACACACGCACTGGCGCATGACGCGTAGTTACCGCTCAGTCGGTGCCTTTCAATCTATCTTCAGTTTCAATTTATTCTGTATACCTGTTTTTCGATACTCCACATGCAGTGTTGGTTTCGGTCGTGTTTTTCTAGCGCATTTTCTAGCACATTTCCTTTTTTTACATGAATTACTGTTTTGCGCACTGATGAGCTCGTGTGGGGCTTAGCGCCACTTCCGAAGTAACTAAATTATCCCTTCAAGGACTACTGAAGAATAAGAAGCCAGACAAAAGAATAAAAACTCTCCGTCCAGAAAAACACGACCGAAAGCAACAAGCCACATCTAACATTAAGGAAGTCACAGAATGCATTGAAATCATATTGATCGATTGAAAGGCACCCGCTTTGCGCCAAGTACGTATGATGCGCCGGTGTGTGTGTTGACGCTTTTCGCAGTGTCCGCAATGACCACTCTATCAGCAGTGTCCGCGCGGGCGCAGGGATGAAAGGGGCCTTATTAGGCCGATGTCAGATTTTGCGAGCCGAGGGATTCGCTAGCGTCCGCGGTCGCGTCGCGGCCAGCGGATCGCTCGACGGGTTGGTGCTGCAACGCGACCGCGGACGCTAGCGAATCCCTCGGCTCGCAAAGTCTGACGCGGCCTCCACGGCGATCCGAAGCGGCCGCGAAAGGTAACATCAAAGCACACCTAGCATTGACGGAGTAAGCACGCTTTTATAGCTAACCAGCCAGCCTAAACCTCTGATATATCAGAGAGATTTTGATGTTTAGACTGCCTTTGCCCTCACAAGGGAGTGAAAACGATGCCATACAAAGGAAGTGTCAGAATGGACATACCAGAGTACTGCTCTGTGGTTTACTGTAAATGGAGCGTTCCTTCTTCATATCGTCCTATGGTGATGCTCTACTTTCCTCAATTGAATTCTGTGCCTTTCAGTGCCTATTTGTCAACTTTTATATTTTCAGAAGTTTGCTGCTTCATTCAATTTCACATCAGAGTCTGACTTGCTCTCAGTAGTTTCCGGCGACGAGTTACGACAGTAAGTGACACACATGATAAAAACGTCAATACAACGGCGTCCACTCAATATCGTTGCATTGCACTATAGAAATGACAGATTGAAAGCAATGCTAGCCTAAAATGGACTCTCTATTTCACAATGCGCGCAATGCAGGATCCACAGAGGAATCGGGAACTATGTAGAGATCTTTGTGCATCCATTAAAAACGGCTTTTTTCACGCATATTCAACAAAATCCTTCCTAAAACTTCCTATGCAAAATGGGATCTTGCCTTTAGTTGCTCATTAGGATCAAATACTGATGGTACCAGACAAGAGGCCCGTCGACGCGGGGGCTAGAAGGCGGAGACGTGGACGGGTAGGCAGACGAGTCGCAATGCGTATTGCAGTGATTCAGTGTCGAGTCAAATCGAATCTACTATGGTACGTCCCATATCGCAAAGTATGCTCTGCGACTCGTCCGCTGATCCGCCATCGCCGCGCGACCTCAGGCCTCTTGTTGGGTTCCCAATCCTCATGTAAACTCTGTTACGCTAGTGAGAGGACATCTGTTTGCGGATTTTGCAGCACTTCACGCTCAAAAGCACCCATATCTGCCCAAAGGCTGTGATCACGATGATTGGAGGGCGTTGCGGTTTTGGTGACCTCGTTAACGACACCAGTGACGTTCAGTGCTGGGGGTGGGGTTGGGACCGCTTGTTGAGAACCTTCCACCAATAAGGTTCATTGAAGTCAACAAAACCGCACCGCCCTCCGTATATTGCGATCACTGCCTACGTGTATTCATAGTTCTTCCGACGAAACTTGCGTTCCTTAATTTCCAGATTCTCCACCATATCAGGAAAGCTTTCTAGAAGGCAATGGGAAGTTCCTAGAAATTCTCCACCGGTCACAATTCTTTACGAGCGCGCTTTACAAGCGAATTCATCGTCACCGTCAACAATGACGTCATTCCTTATCACTTGGATGCTCAGTGAAGGTCAACACTTTATAGTTGAACTGCTTCATAACTTGCTTTCAGAAGAAACACGCTTCTCCTTTTAAGGTTGTTCATGTAACAACGGCTCAGTAAAAGCAGCAGTAGTCGGTGAGTGGAACGAGTTGACTTCACCTGCGTACCCTTTATCATACTGCAACAACATGCTGTGCGTCACGACCATCGTTGCTCCAGAAGGGTACATTTTTGTCCCTTTGTCCTTTCCATGAAATCTTTGAGCCGAATCACACGTACCTACTCGGGAGATCTATGAAAGAATTGAACTTGCGAAATCTCTTTCAACTTAGAAGGATTCCTAATTCTCACTGAATAAGAAGGATGATTACGTAGATCACTTTTCTCTAACAAAACTGGCACGTATCAGTCCCTATCACCACAGAAATGGCAGGATTTTTTGTCCTACCGAGATGTGAAGCTATTAAGACTTCAATCACTTTTCCTAAGCTTCAAAATTCGAAATTGGGGCCAGGAATTTTTCGAGGTCATTTCATGATTTTGGCACAAAAACATTCTCAAATGAAGTGTACATACTGTTTCATTTAAAACTGGTCAGCAATTTAGCAAGAAGTATTGTATTGCAGTCATCATGTTGTATTGAACATAACCGACTTCTACACTGAACCCTACAATGATGTGCTGGCAATTTTCGATGGTCGGAATATCACTGGAAGACACATGGATGTGTAAGTTGAACTCGATATTCAGTGTATTTTAGTTCTCTTATCAAAATTATTTATTCTTAAATATTTATTATTACTATTAATTTGCTCCTTTACTCATGGAAATTATTGCTTTATCGTACTAAAGACTAATTGCTCTTGGAGTTTCTCGTTACTATAGGAGTTGGCTCAAAGGCAGACCCCAGGCAGAGTTCATGTGAACGATTTCCTTCTGTCTGTAGGATAGATCCCTAGGAAACAATCACAGATGTGTTATTCCCGTGCACGAAGATCACCTAACAAGAGCGCTAGGGCCTCGCAAAGTAAGCTGCTGAAGCTGCAGATTTTTTTGCATTATCAGGCTGTTGTCAAGCGCCCTCCCATCTGTTGCACTATCTTGCCTCGTACTCTCCTCTCCACGCTCATGGTTAGTCTCTCACTGCCTTAGCACAGCTGGGCGAGCCCTTAAACTGAGCGTCCTGGACGGATTCTTCTCCTTTCTTCCTTGTTGCCGGCCCTTTTGCACCAATACATTCGTATTCGTGTGAAGAACCACACCAATGTGGTCCCCTGTGTGCCTTGAAAGGGCTGCCGCTTTAGGGAAAAATTATTGTATAGGCATCTCCGTTCGTTCTGAAGGTGTTTTCTAATAGTTTATTTATATCCAAGGTTTCATGGGAAGAAACGATTCCCGTACCTGATACGAAACACGAACGAGACGTTATCTCTAGTGTTCAAGTCGGACCATGACGTGTGTTACCATGGATATCGGCTTCTGTTCTCTGCAGGTTTGTCTTTGTTGAGTCACCATGAAGTCAGAAAGGTCTTGTCTAATTACTGCACAGAAGCTAGATACACCCCGACAACTTCGCAAATCGATAACTGAGATTGAAGCAACAGTCCCAGCAGGATCTATACGTTCGATACTGATTGTGTAGAAAGATGTCAAGCCCTAGTCAAGAACATAAAAAGTGCCACTGAACAAAAGCTCACCTGGAATAACCGCTAGAAGACGCTTGAACATGTGGCAACCACCTTCTTCCGCCCCACTCTTTTTCCGCCCACTTGCTTAACGCATGCTCGGTTGCGCTGACTGTGCGATCATTTTGGGATCACATGAACCATTGGGCTCGGTTCTTTAAACCGCCTCACTTCAATGCTGCCGCCTGCTCTGGAATTGTGCCTGTTTCTTTGTTCGCGTTTTTGTGTCAGCTGTTCAGAAACTGTAATGTTTGTAACTGACGTAATTTTTCTCGAGAATGAAATAAGTTGCAGGTTGTCAGTAATTATGGCTCTAACAAGCAACTTTGCAAAACTCGTCTGGCCTGCCCCTTCTCTCTTTTCAAGGGTAAAAAGAGGGATTCCTCGTTCAAAGTTCCATTAGCGGCTTATTTTGGTTCTTGTTTCATTTGCAATTAATTCGCTATCCACAAAATCACTATCGACCGCTTTTACCCCGCAAATTCGATCTGGGATTGTTGCTTTAAGGAAAGGTGGAGAGAACAAGTCGTCAGTGCTACGGATCGGGCAAAAAAATTTAGTATGGAAGAAGTATACTGCCTGGCCGCAGTTAGCCTTTCTCACAGTAATACTGGGTTATGAACAAAAACTTCGCCCCAAGTGGGACTCGGACCCGCGATTCCCGCTCAGAGAACAAGTGTGCTACAAGTTACGCTACCGGGGCACCGTTCCACCCTAGCTCAGCTTTTTGATTGCTATGGTATATTTGCTATGGAGAATTGTGAGCATCGTTTTTCATTAGTTCGTAATTTCATTCACGTAATCAGTTCTAGTGAACCATAGCTGTGAGTTTCTGATCTCCTTAATACCAATGGATTGCCCTCCTCCTGTGCTCATCCACACTCAGATCTTTGGGATACGCTTATTGGTTCTGAATTCAATGTCTTCAATTTCAGAACCCAATGGAGACGTTTCCGAAGCAGATGTTCGAGCACCAACGCATTTCTCGACTATTGTCATAATTCTACTGTCTATTATGCTTGTGGCCGCCATCGTTGTAGCAGTATTCAGACGGTACACAGTACGATTTACCCCTCCTCCCCTAGTCTGCCCAACAGACGCGCTGCTCTTGAAGACAATTCCGGGATTTTTGGTGGATATTAAACTTAACATTGAGTAAATGCAGTGGTACGCGAGTGGGAAGCATATACACGACTGTCGGAAT
>KZ345147.1:4131-14232 GCA_002352805.1 Teladorsagia circumcincta
TGGGAAGGAGTAAGGAAACTTTTCCAGGAAAAAGAGCCACAAATATGGGCAAAAAACTTGTCATATATGAAGAAAAATGGGGGAAGTGGTCCCTGTAGGCAGTGAATTCATGTACCGATTTCATACTCAGGCCGTGTTGAGGTTTCAGTGGCTTTTGAAGATTTCCGACAGAGTATTGGATTAGTTTAACGTTCCTCATCATGCGGTCGATTGTTTTGTTCAGTAATAAGATTTTTACAATAATTTGAAATTCTCTTGGCCTCTGGTCATACTCGGGGATTTCCAGTAAAAATTTTTTTCGTTCTTCGCTCTTCCTCCAATCCGGCACTAATATGCTAATTTTGTGAGAAAGGATTGGCCGCAAAACATATCAAAATTTGGACCAAATTGATTCAGCAGAAAGGAAGTTACGGTCGGAAAAGCATTTGGCCGAAGACTTTTGAGCGCTACTGTAGATTGCAAACCATACGATGGGTCACGCTGAAAATGGCAGCTCACATTTGTCAGATAAATCAAAAACAAAAACAATCTTCAGGGAACTGTTCCGCATATAGTTCGCACATTGATGAGCGCCGCATGATTTGCCGAATTCTTCATCCTTTTTATGGTTAGGCCACGTTCATAGTGGTCAATTTTGGAGATTTAGAGATTAGGCGATAGGAGTTTAAGATATTCAATCCAAAGCATCAGATACGTATTGATCAGGAGAACCGAAGATCGAGAAATTGGGCGTTGTCGGTCTATCCAAACGCAGATAAAACCGTTCACCGGAAGCGCAACATGGTTTTGCGGTTCATACATGCGTCCCCACAATATGCAAGAAACCGTTTCCAAGAAGCGCGGCTTGCCCTAAATGGCCCCCTTGCCAGGATGAACAGACGTGTTCAACCGTCAACTCGACTTCTGCGATATTGCTTATTTGCATAGAAATTTTCGCCTGTGCACACCCCAAATCATACATTTGGTCGATTTCAGAAAGACTTCGTTCATGTGCACCCAGTTCAACCAAGCACTTTTCCATGTCCACCTTAGAGGCACACCCCACGCAGAACCCCGTGTGAGCGATTCCCTTTGATCAATAGGACAGACCTTAAGAAAACGATCATAGATGAGACATTCCCGTGGACGGAAATCATCGAACGAGAGCTCTAGGGCCTTGCAAAGCAAGCTACTGAAGCTGCAGATTTTTCTCCTTTCATCACGCTGTTGTCTGGCGCCCTCTCATTGCACTCTCTCGCCTCATACTCTCCTCTCCGCGCTTACTCTCTCATTGCCTTTGCACGGATGATGGCAAGGTGGGCGAGCCCTTAACCTGAGCGTTCTAGACGGATTCTTTTCCTTTTTTCTTTACTGCGAGCCCGTTTCGCACCAATACATTCGTATTTGTGTGCAAGAACCACACCAATCTAATCATGGGGTATGCCTTCAAAGAATCGGAAACTGTGTCTGGAGGAGGGGTTTCAGAAAGGGCAAAAATTGCCAAGTTTCAAGACTTTTTGAATTTCTCGTACATTTTCGAATTTCTGTGACGATACTCTCTCGTCACGTACGACCCCAGCGGTCCAGTACACTATCCACCCTCCCCACCTTCCTCTCCACAAAATCACGTACGATATTGGTCTTGTTTCCGCCTACTGTCGGCAGTGCTGCAAAAAGTCAACATGATTGGTGGTGATCAGCACGTTGTTTCGTGTATTTACCCGGTTGTTTTGACACACTTACCAAGTTCTGCTCGTTCTTTCTAGAACCACTTTTTTCCCTGCCCGCCCCCTCCTTGTACTTTCCACTACATGGGAACAGCTACAGTACAGCCGAGAAATATGAGTTTTCTATCAAGACAATGATCCGATGCAGGCCTACCTTCTCATTGTCGCTTTACCAAACTCAGAAAAAAATGCTGTAGTGAAGGAAACAAGTCAAGATTCAAAAAATAACTGCGATGTGCACTATAGGAAAGAGCTCACATATCGTTCCATCCACGTTTCAGCAAAAATTCCGCCGAAGAATTTGATTTAGCTAACGAACTGTAGGATTTCGCTTTAGATCCCGTAAAGGATGTTACAACTGATTCAGTGTTGCTGAAAAACGACGCCATCGTAGAATTATACAATTGCCCAACAAATTTTTGAATATCCATGCAGATTGGAGTGGTACTGCACTGAATTCGTTTCAAAATTGCAGAGTTTCCAAACTTTTGACGCGCCATTTTTCGAAAAAATTAATTTTTTCAGAACTGAGGCTCGGTTTTGTGAAATCCTGCACGACATCGTAAAGCGCACTTGATTTTGTATACAATATGTGGATTTGAGGCATCTTCGTTGCTTAATGACTGCGTTAGATCGAAAAGAAAGAAGTTTCCAAACTTTTGACCGCTACTGTATGTAGCAGAATCGAGAAAGGTCTGAAATTATCTAAATTATTAATAAAATTTGAAATAATATATTGAAATATCCCATGTCGACCCAAGCTCAGAACAGTAAATCCTGAAATACTCTCTGAATGGGGGCAATTAAGAAAAGGAAGAAAACCAAGGATTAAGAAAAAAGGCTTATTCCACAAATGCGATTGCGACTATGGCTAGATGTTATATCAAAATCACGGAGCGCAAAGTATAAACCTTCAGAGGCTGGTATGAAACCTAAAGGAAACGTCCAAGATCTATATCCTCACCAGAAAATGACACCTCATCCCTCTCGCCTTACGAGGATACTAAAAAGAACGAGAAATAAGCGTTCGTTACGATATTATTTCGAAAAACCAGAGATGCTCTGAGAAATTTGAATTCCCTCCGTAAAACTGTCGTAAACGTTGACGTTGGGGAGCCAACAAAAACAAAAGTGTTAAAACGCGTAACTGTGAATAGTTTCTATGTTAAACCTTCCCAGAAACTTACACGTGGCTCCGCACATCGTCACAAAAGCACTTCCGGTCCCACCCACCATGACAGATGTCGTTCAACAAAAACATCGAACAATGTTGAAATCCGTAACTATCTATTCATATCCTTAAGCGATTCAATGGAACTCAAAAGAGTGGGGCAAATGCAGATCACTGATATTGTAGGACCGTACTTTACCGTTTCCACGGCCCTTGAAGTTGTCAAAATTTTTAGGTTTGAAAAAAATCGTGGAAAATAGCCTTGGGCGTCTTTGGAAGGAAAAAAATTTAATTTTAATTTGGCATTGCTCCGCCGATATGCTATAACTGACTTTTTCAGAAAACAACTTTTTCATAACCTTGATTAACTGAAATAACCCAAAATATCTTAAAATTCAAAAAACTGTATTCTGAAGACGGTAGTTTGATATTGATTTTGACTTGTTTTTGTTTATTACCTGCTGTTTTTGGTCGCTGTTCGCCTTGAGAGAGTTTCACAAGAATACCGGGTGAGGAACAGCACTCTCGCCTCAAACTGAACTTGAACCCGCACCAGAGATTTACCCTGAAATCAAAGGGTTTTGAGGTTTTCGAAAAATTTTTATCACTGACATTTTGATGCCGAAAATTTTCATTTGAGAGATTTTTCTTATCGAAAAAAATTTATTGCTTACTTTGAGGACAAAATTCCGTTCATGGAAGGAGGTGGTGATGTGCCCGTAAACACCACTTACCACGCGCAAGAACTGGGTATCAAGTCTTGTATCGTGCGCCATAGGAACTACCGGACCCTTTATCCTTCCGGGATACATTATGGGTACCCCAATCGTCTGCAGTGATGAAAATATTCACTCATATGTACAACAAGTGACCCACACAGCTTTACAAAAGCCAAATCGCTCCAAATGCTTTTAGAATTTTGGATGGGAGCGAAATGTGTGACTTATCTCAAACAGGGATCGATAATAATTTGGTCTTTATCTTCATTGAGCGCCTAATGGTGAAAGGGGGATACTGTGATATTCCTACGGGAAGAAAACAGAATTATGGCAATTCTTCATTTCTTTTTGGAATTCTCGGGAAAAAGCCATTTTATGGAATATTTAGGATTGGAAGTAGAATTTTCCCCGATATCGACAATTGTTTGACCATATATTTTTCTTCTTCCTTATTTTATCGTATAATCATTTCCTCCTCATTTGTCGTAATATCCTTTTCATCGCTCATAGCTGAATGGGTGGATTTTATAATTGGAAGAAGTTGTCTCGAAAACTGAACCTCTTTTCTTCGGTAAGATAAGCTTCAGAAATGGACGATTCGGTATTCTCGTTCATTCTAAACTTTTTCTACACACGAGCGGCAAACCCAGCATATTTACGTCGATTCATCGTAGGGGGTTATTTTGTCGTCAAAAGAAAGCTCGCAGAATGAACTCGTCGGGGTGGCGGGGAAAAGGGATAGCCGAAAAGTTCACATGCACCAAAGAACACGTGGGGCCTGCCAGTGTGCGTGCGTTTTGCCCGCTCGTTCTTTGTTGCCCGTCAGTCATCGAATCGTTCATCATTAGACTTGTATAAAACCAGCCCAGATCACAGGCGATCCCCGTGAAGTCATTCAACGGGTGTCCTGTCTACTGTTGCGTTTTTTTATATCCGCCACAATCCTCTTAGGAACTGGGAGTAGTTAGGGTAACCCATGGGAGCTGGGCGGAAGAAGGGGGTAGAGTGATTTTTCGCACACCCGTGATCGACCACCGGGCGATCCATAGGACTAGTTTGGCGAAGTTTCTTATACTTCACATTTTTATCGAATCACCGCTGATCATTTCCAATCGCACCGATCGGAATGTTGCCTTTTCTTGCTTCCTAGACATCTACACATTTCATGCCAGCCCATTTATTATTCGTTTATTTATTTATTTACTCATTTATTTATTTACTTATCTTTTCCCGATCTCCGTTCCCCTCTTTTTTCTACTTTCCATGGTTTCGTTTGTTTTCTAGAGCCTTTCTTCAATTTACTCGTTTATCTCCGCATTCCTTGGCGATTTCCGTACCGTTTCCCAGTTTTTTCTTAGACAACTTTCTGGAATCTGTTTGCCTCCCTTTTTCGAGTCTCCTGACAAAGTTTAGGGCAACTCGTCCACTTGTTGGTTCCTTTTGAATCTCCTTTTTCTTTCGTTTTTTTACAGAGGATTTTGTTTACTTTGTATCGTTTTTTTTTTCGAATGTCTCACATATTTTGTGCCGACTCTTTCACTTTCAACGATTTTTGTCAGCTTTTTTTTTCTACATTTTCGAAATATTTTCTATCTGATCTATTAAATGTTGTCTGTATTGCTTTTTTGACTCTCATCCAGTAAGGGGGGGGGCTGCGACGCCTATAGAAATCCAATTTTTTTTTTCGTAGTGGACGAAACCGTCGAGGTCGTGAATCATTTTGCCTCCGCTTTCACACCCCACCCCCGGAGCTTCCTTTTATCCGAAAAATTGGATTACTTCAGGCCATATGAACTGTCGCATCCCACAGCCCCTCTTACTGGATAAGGCTCCTTTTTCATGATTATTTCGTTGTTCAAGATGGATTCAACCTTATAGCGACCTCATTACAATTTGAGCTTTTAGCGCTTGTGGGCCACCCCGAAAGGACCATCATCTCTTAGCGATGGTTGCGGCGATCTCTTTCGCCGATCTACCGCCAGAAATGACGGAAAAAATTCTGGAGAACGTCGATGCCACCAGCATACGAGCAGCGTTAGCTGTGTGTAGACAATGGCGAAATACAATTAATCGAAGGAGACATCGAATGAAGTGAGTGTAGACAGCTAATTTGTTGGGCCACATGACTCAAGGACAAGGCGATGTCTGGGCAGTGTTGACCATTTGAGCGCTATTTTGACGGAATGCCGCGACATGGACTCTAATGATCGGGAAAACCTATAATGCGCTCGATAGTCTTAAATTAGATATCCATTTTCTGTGTTCAAGTTCGAGCTCGAAGTTTAGCATATTCTTCAAAATATAGTAAAGTACTTCCCAAGCTTCCAAGCAAGATTGACAATTTAATTTCTCTAGAAATTCCAGTGCATGTTTTTTTCTGGATTTTTTCCACTGAGTGTTTTAGTTTTTTTTTTAGTTTAATATGGTTTTTTATGGATTCTAAGAATTTTTAAACATTCGCCTCTGATGAGTAGTGTTCTGAGATGCGCCACGCATTCCAAAAACTTGGAGTACGAGTGGCTTTTTGTGTTCTCCGTAATATGACAAGGGGGGGGGGTCTTTTAAGACATGGATAATTTTTCTTCGAAATGTTCTCTGCATGTTGCAGAAGCTTATGCAAGGGGCACAGGACCATGGTTCATTTTTCCTGAACGCCTCCAGGTAGCCAAAACATTGTGGAAGAAATGATCTAAAGTTCGATTCTCCGTGATGTCACACTTTTGCAATTGTTGGTGCCTCCAAACTGCCACCAAGCTACAAGAATGACATCCTTCTTGATGCTGGCAGCATTTGGGGGCAACCTGGGGGGTAAAACTAAATTGCAAAAGTTACCCCATTTCCATTTCTTCATCACTCTTCTGATAATCCTGTGCGCATTTAAGAAAAATGGACCACAGTTCTGTGTTCCTCGCATGAGCCTCTACACATGCAGGGAAGCATTCCGAAAAAGCATTCCATGTTCTGAAAGACCTCCTTTGTGAGTCTATATCTTATCAGGTTTTTTTTTTGCAGGAATAGAAGAGTTACTTTAAATGATTGAAATATTCGATAAGTTTCGGGGACCAGCCCATATAGGAGTCTGCGTTTTCATCCTCTCGATGAGTCTTGTACCTTTTAACCAACCTCGAGAAATGGGCAAGGATCATATTCGAGAATCGATCCCTCTGACCACTCGCGCGTAGTAACAGCGCCACTTGTCACTGGAATACTGCGTCATTCGACCCATGCCATTCGAATTATATGATGCTGCATCGATCAAATGAAGGTTTTTGATGAGCGAAAATCGCTAAAAAAAGCTTTGCAAGAAGTTTTACTCTGAGTTATGCTGAAAGTTGAAATCAATAGAGGAGAAGTTTGTAGTTTCAATTTTTCACGCGAAAATGCGCCACAGACTGATTTCCTTTCGAGATTGCGTCAAACTACTCCTAGGCGTTTTGGAAAAAATTCTCTAGTTTTATGCTTTCCTGGTGTTACAATATTGATCTAACAATATTTCTTCAGAAGATTAAGAAGAACCGGTTTGACCATCAGCTATGTATCAGCTGTTCCCACAACTAACCAGTGACAATAAATACGCCTTCAAATATTTCTGCTATTCTGATCAGGAATCGAATGTGTGGCGCATCGTGAAGAAAATAATACGCCTCTGCTCTTTAATAGTTATCTCGAAATCTGAATTTGATTGGAATATTTAATTAATGATTTATTTGAAATTTAATTTGAAATTTCTGAGTGTTCAATATTTTTTTCATAACGAGCATGGGTTTTAAATACTGATGGTTGAGAAAAGAGGACGCTTACCTTTAATGGTTTGACCCATTTTTGTCATATGACCCTATGGTCCTTTTTTTCATAGGATTTTTGAAGTTCAACTGTTTTACTTTCTCGTTGATTGATGGATGGTTGGGCTCCCCTTTGGAGTGCTAAAATAAATACGAAAATGATTTAGCAAATAAAAAAATAAAACCACTATATCATTTATTTCATATTGTCAGAATCTTAACCGCTGTTGGTTCAGAAAAATTCTTCCTCATTGCAGGCGAAATCGTGTACAAGAGATCTATATCACTGATGATCAGGATGCGGCAGTTACGCTGACGATCACTCATTTGTCACCGTCGTTTGAGGTTAGTCGAGTTCGAGTGCCTGTTGTCCTCGTCCTGAAGAGCGCCCGTCCTCCCCGTGCACAGAGAACGACCAGCCGTTAGGCAAAGAACAGCCGCGTGACTCGAGTGCGTTTCGACTCGGCAGTTGTTCCAGCAATTTTCGACAGGGCATAAAAATTGCTGATGAGGTCACATCTCTCTTATGGCGTATTTCTTCCGTCTTCTAACGTAATCCATCAACTCCACATTACACTACCAACTGGCGATTTCTCTCGAGTTTTTCGATGACATTATTCCATAGGTTGAAGAACTTAAAGGCGCATTTCATGGTCACCAGGTACGGTCTTTCCGTGTAAAGAGCATACAGCTGTAGAGAAACGCTTGCGGGAAGAAAGAAAATAACAGAACTTGCAAGAATCAGAAGCTATTTTTGAGTTGGACGGCGCTATGTTAAAGGACACTTGGCGCCAAGAATAGACAAAAGAGGGGAGCACAACGGTGAAATTGACAGACGTCTTGCCGTGTGGACAGTTGCATTATGAGCGATTGATGCAACGGCGTACAACAGTATAGTAAGGCCCTAGTGTCCTTGTCGCAACTTTTGAGTCGTGAAAACCACGCGTATTCTACCTTTGTGATAACTACAGGGGTGGCCAAAAAAGAGACACTTTGCCCATGCCACACACCATCAAACTTTTCTTCCCCCAGGGTGTCGCTGTTTATGGGACTTTTACGGCATGTAATCCTTAGATGTCCCTTCATAAGCAGACGCAGGTTCTCTTCCACTGCCCTCACCATCTTTGAAATATGACGTCATCTTTCGTCGCCGTCGAGCTCAAGGAGGACTTCAGTAATCGCTCCATTCCGAAGCAGTGACAAAATTTCTTCGATGGGTTAGCTGATGGATATTTTCCTAGAAACTGTTCCTCCGACAATGCAAGACTCCTTTCCGGCCAAGGCTCTTGATAGCCTCATAGTGGACCATGATCCGTCGAGGACCACGTTGAGCTCGAATCATGCACAACGTTCTCAAGGAAAATTCTTCTGATGTCGGCTATAATGACGTTTCCTGACAGCACGGGGTATGCGTTTCAATCTTCAGTTGGGAGCAATCGGTTTAAATTCAGCCAAGTCTCATTAGTGCCCCCCCCCCCCGAGCAAGCGGTAGAGTGTCTCCTTTTTTTGGCCACCCCTGTATATCTTAACTATGGAAGGTAATTATCCAGTTTGGTTCAATCGTTGATGTGCCTCCTTGAACGTAAAGGAACGATCTTATCCAGGCCAAGCAAGCTTTACATTCCTGAATTTGGACATACGGAACCAGGCTTACATGTGTGGGGGTGCAAAGAATTGAGTTGTGTTAGACTCGGCTTGCCCCGCAGACACTACATGGACTAAGTCATGTTCAAGTGCTACTAGGAATTTAGATGAAAGTGGAATGCGTGGCGCATCCCAACAGGGTTCAACCAAAGCGGAACCCACGCTGCTTCATCATTTTTAATAGGTCTTACGCGATCGAGTACGCGATAAAATGCTGACATATTTGGTCGTGTAGGATAATATGTACTAGCGCAGCCGTACCCAACAACTGTCAATTGCAATAACAAACACGAAGTACACTACTGGTACTAACGAGGGTTTCAACATGACATGAAAAAGATGGCATTCTAGTAGATTAGCAAATCATTTGCTCAGTCATCGTTATTTGCACTCAGTAGTGTTGCACAAATCTCACCTCGGAGCCGATGCCGGTTTCTTGAGAAATTATCACAAATTCATGAAAGGTACACTAAACATTTATACGGTCCCCTGTTTGAAGAATAAGGCATAGGTGTGGGTCAGGAGGTCCACTATGCCGTACCTTGAAAAAAAAAAAACGTAGCCCCACTTGCACGGTAACGTGGTGGATCATTTTCGAAGATTTGCACGACCTTTTACCTCACTGCAGTAAACAAGACTTAATGGCTGATACCCGTGGAGTGTAGCTGAACTATGGTGAGGGCTACGTTACCTGGCGGACGCTCCTGTCATGTTCGCGTTACTCCATTGTTGAGCGAAGCGTTTTTGCCTACATCTCCGCGACATTCCTTGGCAATGGCAATTTGCTCAATATTGAAAATCGAATAGTCAAATAGCAGTAGCCAAGGTTTTCAGTCAGGAACAAACAATTTGTATAACCTGAAGGCACAAAGGTAATTCTTTTAAGAGTGTTTCTACTGTGAAGATAGCCGAGTACAAGGAACTTTTCGACTGTCTTTGGATTTATGCACCCAAGAAGCTAAACATTAGTGCGACTAGGAATGAGTTGAGAACCGCACTGGAAGGCATCCCCGATTGGTGGTTTCTCTCCATACAAATGGTAAGTTCAGATTCCATTTTTAAATCACTTCTCGATTATC
>KZ345147.1:49066-64089 GCA_002352805.1 Teladorsagia circumcincta
TGAAAATCGTTTCTTGAAAATCGTTTCTTGATTACTTGAAAATTTTCGGAGTTTCCTTTCGGTGACGTTAGTCGGAAGTATTGATTTCTTCCCGTGGCCGAAAACAATACAAAAGAAAGAAAGAAATGGATCACGAAGTCGTGTTCTGCCAAACATGCTATGCACTTGAGTTTCAATTGAGGCCAATATCTTCCGTCTCGTTTCAACCGCTACTCAATGGCACGGGTTGCAATTAAGTCCTCAGAGACATTCTCCCCTCAAATGCGCTAGTAGATCCATAAAGAGGGCTGGTGGTGGTACTGTCGTGATTTGAAAATGAGCGAAAAGGAAGCTAATGCCTTCGCTTGACCGCTGCGACCGCTGCCGTGCTCATCAATCGCGGCATTGCTGGCGTCTGCGCTCTCTCGCATGAGACATGATCTCTCGAGTCTCCCTCCTTGTCTCTGCTTCATACCACGGCCGACCTCCAAGGGGACCTTCAGTTTTACCCGTGGTACTTCTCGCTTCTCCCCTTCTTCATTGCACTTCTGCTCTAGTTTTCAAAAAAATAACACACTAATCGATCCGGGCCTGTGCCTTTAAATTTAGTTTCCCTGACTTGTTGGAAGGGTCCATACTCCCAAGCGAATTCTTAAGGAGTTTTTAGGATTTCTCGGCCGTGGTAAGAAGGATAGACAAGGAGGGTAACTCGAGAGACCATGTCTCATGCGAGAGGGCGCTGACGCCAGCACTGCCGCGATTGATAAGCATGGCAGCGGTCGCAGCGGTCAAGCGGAGGCATTAGCTCCTTCTTCGCTCATTGCCAAATCGCGACTGTACCACTACCAGCCCTTTTTAGGGTTCTACTACCGAATTCGAAGAAAGAATCCCTCTGAGACTTAGCCCTGATCAAGAAAAAAAGAAGATGTTTCGCTCAGTATCTAATGCCCTGCCACCATAATGCCCCTGTATCCTGTGATAGCTCCGGATTTTTTCCCTTCTAGTTATTTTTCTTATCTCTTTTTTGGACATGCACAGTTTAAGGGATGTCCTCCAGCCAATATTGGAGCCCTTGCTTCTTTTGGCTTGATCAATTTTTTAGAAATAACTAATATAAATAACAAACCTCGCCGATCATTGTTGGCTTGTCGCTTATGCTTAGTGAACGTATCTCGCCCGTCTTTTCTACAGGTTCCCATTTGAAAGGTAGATGTGAAGCATTTGGATCTCTAAAATAGCTCAAATTTACTTTACTGTTGTGATAAAAAAAAACTCTTGTGATAAAAATTTAGGGGAACTCAGCACTTACCCAGTTTTTACGAATTCCATAAAACTGCTGCTGGTTATTCTACTGATCTTTCGATCTTTCTTCGTCATCGGCCACGGAGAGGTGAAATAATTGCAGTCGAACAGATAGATTACATCGGAGCAATGTGTTCCGGCTGAAATCGGCTGTTTCGATCAAAAACACTAGACCAAAGTTTTACAAGAATGCTGGAGTATGAACAAAACTCTTCGTCCGAGGCAGAAATCAAACCCGCACATCGCATTTTCCGGGAAGTTGTGCTACCGATTACACCACCGAGTCGCTGATTCAGGGAAAGTGCGGATTTGATTCCCACCTGTTGCGAAGATTTTTGCCATCACCCCAACAAGGAAATGAATTTTCGTGGAATTTTCGCAACGCGAACTAGCAAATAGCAGTTAACAAACAATACAAGTCAAACAGATCAAAGCTTCCAAAGAATAAGGTACTCACTCAAATAAGGCACCATCATAGCTAGCCATCCCCACATATTTCGACTCGTGTAGTCGAAACGATATGCGTATGTGGACTTCTCGTGATGTTGACTGTGTTCGAGATATCGTCGGCAGCCATAATTGGCAAAGGTATCCGATAAGCACTGAAAAGGACAGCTTTCCAAAGGAATGAGTACAAACAAAATGATGATCGCTGCTCATTCCTTTGGGATGCGCCATGCGTTCGACATGAAGATATACTTGCTCGACAAAGCGATTTGTGACGTACATTAATAACGAAGTCAGTGTTTTGTTCTTCCAGAAAGTGTAACACCAGTTCGTCAGCTCTAAAAGATTAAGGGTCGGTAGCGCAGAGCTAAACTCAATACATGGGAACGTAGCAACGGCGCCCTTCGCCACTGGGTTAATTATTCCGGCTATCGAGTTGACTACTTTTTAGCAGGAAAAAAAAGCAAAATTCGTATGGAGTAGATTACCAGTGAACGAAAAAAGGGAAAGAGTGCACCAAAAACACTGATAAAGCCCACTCTTTGGGTGGTAGAAATCTACGAGATAAAGAGCCTAGAAAGTCAGTAAATATGGTAAGAACTTGGTAAATGAAGTCGTGACCGGCAAAAGAACAGGATAGAGTAAGAGAGAGAGCACAGGGACAAGCGAAACGCAGACACAATGCCTTGTAGACCGCGCAGGAGCAGTTGCAGTAAAGGTAGCAGAGTGATAAGGTTGCAACCCGTTCAGGTTGAACTTACGAGCCGCATGAATAGCACCTTGTTCTTCTTTTGTGGATAGCTTCAGCAAATCAATGGATGGAATCAAGCCACCTAGTTTTCTCAGGGATTCGCCCTGTCTTCTCCATTATTATATTATTTATTGAAGGTTCACTTGGCTCATGCGGCAATTAATCCTGCTTTTGCAGTGTCAAACATCATGTAATCAATGGATGTATACCAGGAGGCTTCAACGACATGGCGCATACCAAAGGAATTGCTTAGAATCAAATAATGAAACAAGATTTCACGTCCACAAGGTTACCCACCGTGCTGTATGCGTATTGCATGCGTTTTCGATCTCGACGCAGTTTGTCGAGATCACCGTAGATCCGCTCGACCATCTCCTCCACCTCGACAACGGTCATTTGATTCTGGCGAGCCAATTCGTGAACGAGTTTGTCCATATCCTTGCCAGTGCCCCTGATTGCTCCAAGAGCCACTAAACACCACCGTTCAATCTTTTTAAAAGCTCAAGTTCAAAGGTCAGCAGACCAAAAAGCGGAAAACTCACTGAATAGAAAGGATTCTTGACGTCCGACTCCGGTAAGCGATTCCATCGGTGGCGCTTCGGCGCGAAGCTCGGGAATCGCTTTCGGGAGAATTTCCCCGTCAATCACCGGCGCCAACGGAAGTCGAGCTTCATTGAAGAACACATCATTGCCGACCATATGCGTGCCAAGCCTGCAAAACAATGATTTCCATGAAAACTGGTTAGAAATTGAAGGAAAAGTTAGAATGGGGAAGAAAAGTCAGATTACCTTCGAGCCGGCACTGTTCGCATGAAGTCCAGAATGTCTAGGCTTTCTTCTTCCTTCGTATGGTATCCTTGAAAATTTTGATTTATCACCGCTTACATCTTTAAGGTCTCAGGAAAACGCTTAAAACAAAATTTCACCTTCAGATCGGGGTTTCCATCCAAGTTTTAGCGCTTTCTGTCGGCAGTAGTCAGCACACTTCTCTTTTGGGGTGGTAGCCCAATAACAGAAGGAATTTCCGCCCATGATAATCTTCCGATTAAACATGCCTGAAGATAGAAGTCAAAAAAATGCCTGAGAAATTCCTTGAAAATGCGAAAACAATAAATGGTCTTATAGAAAGGGAGCTAACCACGAGAGAGGGGCGAGATCGAGAGCAGGTCGGCCGAGACGGCTCCAGCACTTTGTCCGGCTACCGTAATCCGATTTGGATCCCCACCGAAATGGTGGATGTTTTCTTTGGTCCATTTCAGGGCCTGAAAAACGTCTTTCAATGATGAAGACCAAGGGATCATTGGAAGGGTATTCACCTCTAGTTGGTCCCAAAGACCGTAGTTGCCTTTAGCGACTCCATCCCCTGTGCAAAAATAACCCAGGTAACCAAGTCGGTATTGGATGGTGACGATAATAACTTCTTGGCTTACGATCAATCTGAAAACACGTCGCTCATGTAAAAGGTATGGTGGTCCTGAGACGAAAAACGTACCGTGCCATATTCTCTGGCTTGTATCGCACAGCCGAATCCATCATGAAGCCACCTCCATGGATATAGAACATCACCGGATAGCTCTGAAATGTACAATCCACTGAGTGACGCAACAGCAGGGTTCAACGAGGTTTCCTGACCTCCGTATGTTCCCAAACATACCTTTGTGGGATCAATTGCAGGGGCGAAGATGTTCAAATAGAGGCAATCTTCGCTTTGTGGGGTGAAAATCGTGAACTTGTCCCAGAGCATATCTTCCTGAATGGAACGGTTTCCAAACTGACGGCACCTCTTCACTCCTTCCCATGGCTCAGGACGTTGCGGTTTCTGAAATCATTTAACGTTCTGGTTAACTTTTTGACCGTCCACATTGACTCATTCAGGCCGACTCTTCGCCAAACAACTGAGTGGAATGCCCTAACGTGGTCAGCCATTGATTCGGAATGTCCGACGCCCTTCTGAATTTTTTGAAACCTTTTTTGTTTGCTTGGTGTCAAGGTGTGACCGCTATCAGTCCGGAACCCGTCAACAAACACTGCCGGTTGAGTAACTTTGAAACTTTAAGGAAAGCACAGAGGATGATACAACTGTGCTGAACAATTCGGCCACTACATCTTCTTTTAGGCTGCGCCATGCGTTCTACTTCTATCACGAATCGTATTCGCCAGTCAAGAAATTTTGAAAGTAATCTTGTAAAAATGGAGTTGGAAGGGGCCACTTCACGCTACTCTGCGGCTCTTACGATAAGGATCAAGCTAACTAAGGCTGGGAAGTTCTATGAAGCACAAGAACTCTGATAACAATCTAATTCAGAGTAATGTATTGATAAGAACAAAATCATACAATACCCTACACCATACATGCAATCGATTTTTGCACATTTTCAGTGGTCCACTCACAGGGGAGCTGCTCCATACATGCCCTCCGCTGCGGGCCTAGTCAAAAATAATGAGCTCCAGGCTCAGGATAGCTTCTCCCCGCCATTTCGACCTCATTCAGCCGGTCCAGATCAGAAGCTCCTCTGGGTGAGAATATTCAAAGCTCTCTCACTACACTATCAACGCCCTTACCTTGAACCCCTTACCCTTACCTTTACCATCGGACCATGGGGCAGAATAAAGTGGCCTCTTCCATTCCATTTTCACCCAGTGATCGGCAGGATAAGAGAGTATACAGAAACGCCGATCAACTCGGCGCCAAACAGTTCCTATGCAACATCTTGTTGGGTGACCTTTTATCAAAATTCAGTATTCTGCCCTTTCAGACAAACCTGATACCGATTGTCGGACCCTGGAGTAATGGGAGGATTAGTTGGCCTAGACGGACACGGTTCCCCGGACCGTGTACCAGTTTGAGAGGTCACTTACCACTAACCCACCTTGCCATTTCAAATAAGTTCAAGAATCGCTGCAGCGGAACCAACCCCTATTTCAGTTCCGTCGAAGAGAGACAATATGATGAAGAGTTTGAGAGTTTTTTTCGTGGTCATACCTACAATAGACTCCTAAACAGGTTCAGCCCCAATTCTCATCTGTCTCAAGGTCGGCACATGGTCGGTCACGTACTTTTTCAATAAACACAGCTGTTAAGCGAGAAACGGTTAGGAATTGGCGTTGGCGTTTGCGTTAACCGCTGTGGTTATGGCTTTCATCTATTAGCCCTATTCTCTTTCAAGTCCACCGTATCCAGTCCGAAGAGTGACCATCACTTTTTCTGGGTGCAAAAATTTGTGACACATGTCCACTGGGTTTTTTGGTTGTTCATCTTTGTCCCTCAATGATGTCCACAGTGGGGCAAAAAACCCTCGGAGCGGTCAACATGAAAGGAACATGCGTGTTCCGAACTGGGCGCCAAGTCATGGGCTAGACCGTTTTTTCTTTCGGCTGCGAAAAGCGGGAAAAAAGTCGGCCAAGGAAACATTTCTCTGAACGCACTCACCTTGAATCGCAGTTCTCCAACAGGAGGTTTCGCATAAGGTACACCAAGGAAGCAATCAGCTTTACAACCGTTCTTGGTCTCGTAACGTTTGCCTTGAATCAATCCGTAGTTGGTTTTTACAACACATCCGGTGTCCGCTGTTTTCTGGGCAAGAATTCCACTCTTACCAAGGGCAAGACTCGAGATTCGAGCTAAAATCAGACAATCAGCCAAAGATCAATGTCAAAGCGAAAGGTCAACGACGCCGACGAAAAACTTACCCCTGCCGCGGATTTTCATGGTTGTCTGAACAGTTCGAGTTCGATACGGCGTTGAAGATGACGGGCTGTGAAGATGTTTGATGCAGTTGTCTGCGAAAAAACTCTGATAGTAAATGGTATTGCAGAATGCTGCCGTAAAGACGCTTTTATACGGACGATCGGTGTAAGAAAAACGTCATGCGAATCGGGTAATAGCACGGTAACGGGAGAGGGTGTAAGGGGCGTTGACGAATCGACAGACCCCGTAGCTGTAGTTTGTGACCACGGCCACTCCCACGTCCATTCTCATCTAGTACTGGTAAAGTAGATGTTGGCTACAGTTTACCCGGCGTTCCGTGTACTCATCACTGGCAACACTTTTATTTGTTTATTTGTTTACCATGCATTCCATATGGGCCACAGTATAACGCTAACTCGGTAACAATGCCACACAAAACACGAGCAGACCAAAAAGAAGGATAAAAGAGAACTGATCGAAGGGATACGGTGGCCAGCGAGACGCTTGGGGTGCGCCACGCACTCAATTTCCACTCCACAATCCAACATAGAGGCGCTTGAAAACGTACCGAACCTTGAGTTCGATTTGCAGTGGTCATTTAGCAGCTGGAACTTTGTTCTCCAGACCCATCGAATACCCTTGCACCCAAATTCCCCTTACGGGTCTGAAAAAGTTCCCAAGATGGGTTCGTATTTCCACGTTTGGGACAATTTCTGCAACCGCAGCGCTGTTTTTTGAGCAGATTGATAGAAAGGATATAGAATAGATAGGTGACAAACCCTTCTCCGGTATGCGCCATACATTCTACTTCCATTCAAAATCACAGAGGCACCGTGAATGCGATTTGATCTATAGACTGGCGCGGCCAGCCAATGCCCAGGGATCGCACTCAACTCTTCCCCAAGGGAATGAGAACGAAAGTCACTTTAGATCTTCTCTGCCTTCTCAACTGGGATTGTCCTGATAAAGGCCTTCATTTATGTGTCTGTAGGTCAAAGTAAACATGCGCTAAACATGAAGAAACTATATCGTTAAAAAGAAACAAAGTTAACAGGTTCCCCGTCCCCAGCCCCTTGGGAAGGTTTGGATTCGGCCCAGGTCAGAGTTCTTATGCTTTCACCCCTCCACCTCTCCCTCCCCCCCTCCAGACGAGACTTGCATCATTTAGCTGATCCCAGAGGGGAAAGGCTCACCTGGCTTTGAGAGCCTACAACCATTGGCTGTTTCACCAACACCCTGCGCCTTGACACTTGCCACTCCACCTTTCTACTCTTACAATAATGAAGAAAAAAGCTTCAACCACTATAACCTTTCAGGGCCTCCATAATAATGAGATATCCTTTTAGCGGTGGCTGAGTTGAATTTTAGTAAGACTCGATGCATTCAATTCCTCGGACTTTTCTACGGTGGCGTTTCAAAACAGCGAAAAAACCGGAAAGTTTCAACGAAGTTGCAAAAAGAGTGAGTGAATGAAACAGACATCGAGAAATGCAAAATATCATCAATTTCCTGCTGTAGAAAAGTTGTTTTCTAAAGTTGCGAATAAAAACAGAATGTTATCGACTGCGTTACATAACACGCGCATTTCCGCAGCGGTGTCATGAAAGGTGATCGAGATCTTCGGCGCTCAGAAAGATCTTCGCTATGGCTGTTAGGGGTGAGAGAGCGCTAGACATTGCGCGAGTTCCGAGAGATGGGTGTGGTTTTCCTGCAAACGGTCAAAAAACGCCACGTAGCCCGTGATAGCGCGGAGAGATAGGTGCGGAGAGAAGCAATATGAATGCAAAACAAAACTGAAAATTCGGATCGGCAAAATGCTTTCGTCCGCTCATGGCATTACCACTTTCAGTGAAATGCCACCAAGAACTTTCAGGACAACAAGCAGCGAAAAGCGATTCATGTAGACATTTGTCTCCCCATATAAAAGTACAATTCTGCGAATTGATAGAGTGGGAAATTGAGCAAAGAACAGGTAGGATTACGGTAAACTCTTGAGGGAAGAACGGAGAAGTATTGAGGCAAGCAGTTGGGGGAATAAAAATTCCTAAAAATTTGAAGAGTAAAGTGAAATGGTCTGATGAGTGCTTCTTCTATGGTTTCTGAACCTATTTCAAATGAAGTTGTAACTTGCACCTTTCAAAGATGTGAAGCTATTTCTTGTATTCGTGTGTTCGCCAACCTAACAAAAGCTCTGATGCCAAACTTCAATATTTTAGACGAGGATAGGGCCAGGAGGCGAGATTTTTGATGCGAAAGTCCGTGCTACCGTACGGGGGCAGCGGTCAACCGGAAGGCTTGAGTATCCAGCGTTTTGCAGCGTTCTCTGGGTCCTCTCGCACATCCACACTCTTACAGCATGTCTTCTTTGTTTCCTCCCTTCGAAAGCTTAGTGCTTGGAAAGCACAAACTATGTGCCTTCCTGTGTGGACCCCACGCGTTGGTTGACCACTGCCCCGTAACCGACACCTACATAATTCCATTTTTTTGCAGGACGAGGAAGCTACGGGTGGGTACGAAAGCAGAAGCGAGGTGTATCAGAGCCCTAGGGAGTTCCCCTAGTGCAGAACTTCGAATTTCTGAGCGGGAATTTTTGCATCATACCCTACCTTTGTTGGATAGACGCGAAAATAACTGTACTATTAAAACAAGGGGATTTCGAGAAAGAACAATAATAAAGACGAAAATATTAGTTCAAATTTTGAAATAGATCCCTACGTATACGTGACAAATGGCAGCTAACCGGATGTCATATGATTAAGAAATCAGCAGCAGCAATAACAACAACAGTGCGTTTTCAGTGTTCCAGACCTTGACTCGTTCTGATGACCAAAGAACGAAGTTCATGGCATCTCTCCGGAACCTTTCGTTCATTTGACATGCCTTATCGTAGAAAGCTTTTGGACCGGCTTTGGATCTGTGTCAACCATCTGTTGCGATTTGGTGAAGTAAGGTCCTATTTTAAGATTCTGAATAGCGACGGAGGGGGTGGGGGGTAATTCGTGGAAAAGATCGTGTTTTTGGAGAGATTTGAGAGAGTAGAGTTTCAAAAAGCTTGAAATTTTGGATCTCTCCTGCCACCCCGCCCACTTTTCGGGTTTTGTGTGCGAAGTTATCATGTATCGAAGTTGGCGACATAATTGGCAACACTATAGAAGTCATGTACAGAACTTTAGGTAATTTGACGGGGTTGTGTTGGATTGGAAAAGCTCTGCAGAAGGGGGGGGGGCGATGTATAATGACAGTTTTTTCCAACAGCAAAAAGAAGCTCGTTGCGAAACATTTGTCCTTTGTCGAGCAAAAAAGCTGGAGTAAACAAAGAAATATGTGCGACTGTGAACAAACAAATTTATAGGTTTCTTTAGGATGGTTGAACAATGCAGGGCGCTCATGTCCTTGGGGGGGGGACATTCAAGTTAGTGAGTCAATTATTGTGCTTTGGACTTAGCCTCGGGCAATGACAGGGATCCTGGATGGAAGATGTGAGCACTATGTATTTTTCATGGTGTTCATCCCCTGTCCCAGACTTAGTTCTAGTGACACTTACCATCGGCCCTTCTGCGATGTCCCCCCCCCCCAAGGCCCCAAGGACATGAGCGCCCAATTCAGATAAGTTCAGTGTCAGACAGCCTTTCTTTTGGTTAATGTCGTCCGATATTGAAATTTTTATTCACCTGACTGCTGATTTTGTTTCAGATTATTTCAAAGCGTCCGTCATCATTTGGTCAACTCTCAACCATGCAAAGCGTCGATTCAGCAAGTGTTTCAGAAATTAACGCGAAAATGTGTTTTCTGTTTTCATTCGTAGGTAAGGTCATTTCTATTAGCGTCCGAATGTCTCCACGTCCAAGGTGATGATGATATTGTGCGGTAGACAGAAAGTCAGCGATGAACAAAGGAACCTCAAGGTCAACGCAGAACTGTCTAAGACGGCACTTCATAAGAAGTTGTGATTTCTTTATCGAAAGACCATTCTTCATTCTCTTTACAGTTGAAAGAATTCTTACTTGTGGAACTTCAACATGAACATGGGTGTGGGTTTCAAGTGAAGTCAACACCTGATGCCCATACGGTCACAGTTTCGGATCGTTTTACAGTGCTAGTTGAGAGATTTACGTACGTCACTTTGTGGATGGCTAAATATGATGCAGAGAAGACCACATTTAGAACACTTTGTTGCAGCAAGGCCTTGAAGAAGAAGATTAGGGACAGATGAGTCCCATCCAAGGCTCACGTCTACAACTCGCATTTTCTTCCCGCAATGACGTACGGGGCGGAGACGTGGAGTACCACAGTCTCTGAAAAGGAGAAACTCGCAGTCACGCAGCGAGCCATGGATAGGGCCATGTGCGGTATAGCGCTTCAAGACCGCATACCCAATGGCACCATTCGTGCTCGTACGATGGTTAAAGACGTCGTGGAATCCATCTACAACTCCAAGCGGAGGTGGGCCGGTCATGTGGCTAGATTCACCGATGATCGCTGGACCAAGCGAGTGACTGACTGGTACTCATGGGATAAAACAAGGCCCGGAAGTAGACCACCCACTCGATGGGCAGACCCTCTCATAAAATTGTACGGCGAATTGTGGCGCAGAAGAGCCCGAAGCAGAGCGGCTTGGAAGATGTGCGACCTGCGTTTCTGGCGTGCCCGGGGCGAATAGCGGTCGAAAAGTATAAGTCCCACCCAGTTTGCGTCCGCTCCAGACTTATTCAGGAACAAAGTGGGCACGCATTCCATCTACTACGCATCTTTAACCCATTCACGACAATGGCAGCCACCGGTGGCTGACGCGAAGGTGCTCACTTGGGACCATGACATCCACCGGTGGCCCTCATGGGAAAAGTTTCAGCAAAAATCGTTGATTTTTACCACTTAATACCTACTTATGGTGCTTAGGGTTCTGATCACAAAGGCACTGCTTCTTTTTATTTACGGCTTCCCACCATCACGGTTCGTTATTTTCTACCTTTAGTAATTTCATTATTCAAATTGGTGCCACTGGCATGACTGCTACAATCAACATTCCACCGGGATTTTCCCCGTGAGGGTAAGAGAACTTTGATTTCGAATGGGGAGGGGTTTTGGCTAGGCAAAGGTCGTAGTGGTGGTAGAATTGCTGAAATTTGCAGAGATCTGTGAAGTTGCTGTTTTAGGAACCATAGAGGAGAGGATGGAAGTGCTCAAACCCCAGTCCCCTCCATCCCCCCCCCGCAGATGGAACTTCGGCACGGCGGGAACACCTTTCCCAATCCGGTAATACTGCAACAAATATGTGGTGAGGAAAACATTCTGATAATATTGGTTAACCCTCTTCTAAAGGTGCAACTTCGGAACATTGATTGATGAATACGAGAACAGTCAATCGCATAAAAATGGACAAAGGGATATATTCTCCCGGAAACTCCGCGCTCATTTTCACCCATAAATCGCTGTGGGTGACATCCGCACTCTTCACGGAAACAACGAAGTGAGCAATAAATCGCTCGCTTCCGACGAATAGTTCGAAGAAAGAAGACCTTAGGAATTACATACTTGACACAAGGGCTACAATTCGTTAGATGGATAAAATAATTAGCTTCACTAGAGCACAAAAATCATCCCCGGTTTATGGTATTACGCCCCCTCGAGGCCAGCCATTCGTTGCTTAAAAAAAAAGGGTAGTCCTTTTTTTAGTGTGATCTCGATATGACCGTTACCCACCACTACCAGCCTTGAAAGGGGCCCCCATTGCAAGCCCCTTTTCCATCCCCCCCCCCCACCAACCTCATCACCATGGCACAGTCTTTAATAGTACATATACCCTTCCCCATATATACACTATACCTTTTTTATAGTATGTGATTCTACGTTCAGATGACAGCTCAATTCCACAATAACAGCAACTGTCTTTGCCGCCACCATGACTCCTTTTTTGTAACCTTTTGACGTACACCAACCCTTAATACGACTCCCTCCTGTAGAAAAAAGGAACAAGTGAAGAAAGGAGAGCTGAGGATGACGTTACTCCAAAGCCCATGTTTAGGTATGGTAGATATAAAAAACATGCGGGTGATGGCAAAAAGGTGGTTTCTCACCAATCACCTCATTATTTCCATCTTAGTTACCTTTCCAAGTTTTCCTTCAAACCTCTTATTAATCATTCCTACTCTCTCACGTACATACTGGTCGCTTTTGCGCGTGTCTGCGGCGTCGGCGTTTTTACTACCTACGTTCTTTGTTCGTAATTGAGCTGTCGAAATTTCTTGCCATCGCAGACCTTGGTCCTTGACGTGCTAGATGGACGGTCAGGCTAAAAGTGCAGTTCCTGCGGTGCACGTACAAGAAATATGACCAAAAGAAAACATGGTCAGGGAACGCTCTAGCCGACCGGTTCGTGGGTCACACGATCAGGCACGGTCAATTGTGGAGAGATTGGCGGCTTGCAAACATTTCGCCTTTTGGCAGTAAAACGAAATTATTCACTTCACTACCAAGAGGTAACTGGTAATTTTGTCCGTGTGTCAGCTCTGGGACCGGGTGCAGCAAGGCTCAACTCGGGGATAGGTCCCGAATTTCTGCATTTCCCGTATTCTTCAGCATGAGAACTGTGTCATCGACCCGTGGAGATGCAGTGTTCAAGAGGCTCGTACCCGGGTTGAAACTTGCTGACCAGGCCCCTGGTGAGCTCTTAGCGCAACTCGTTATACCTCAAGGGTTTTCGAAGAATTGGGGGGGGAGGGGGAGGGCGCATTTTCAACAAACGGAGTAAGATACTAACGGCGCAAAGTGCTTGTGGGGATTCTTTCCAAATATCTTCTTAAATCTCTTCATAGATCAAAGTGATGTAAAAATGACACTCAACGATTTCGCCGCGTCTAGAAGTGCTCATTTTCACGACGGCGGAACATTTGAGTACGCTCCTCGTATAGTAGAAATATTAGTAGTAATACTTTTCATTTGTCTTGGAAATATTGAACTCATGTGGACAGATGTCTCTGTGAATATAGAAATCAAAAACCGGCATTACTTTCCGAACAACCTAATAATTCGGATAATCTAGATGACTCAGATGGGCGCACTCGATGGTGAACAACAATGAAATCCATTGCGGAAACTGGTATCAGATAGTATTAATGTAACTTCATACATAACATGTAATCTCATAATTCCACTAGAACCTGTTCCAGGCCATCGTTGGTAAAATCTGTGGCAAAAGTGTCTACACAATTGAGGGGCGAAAAAGTAACTGAACCAGGGTCAATCAAGACGTCCGGAAGACTTTGGGTGGAGCCATCCCACTGATTCACTCCAGTCACTCCTCCAGTTTTTCTAGTCTACCCCATTTAGTGACCACTAACCCTATTACTTACCCTAAGAGCGTGATCTCTGAGAATGCGATCGAGTAGAGCGGGAGGGGTCGCTGAAACGTTGGAAGTAAAAGAATTTGAAACTCTTGGAATATTGTAGAAATATTCATTTTTGCGCTCAAACCCGCATTATTTTCTATCCCGCCTTCCAGACATTCATGCAACGCCTATTTAGCCTTTTTCCCCAATCTGGTCCAAAAATCATGTTCTCTGTCCTACAGCGCGTATAAAACAGCCGACGTTGAACGAAGGGTCTTGAAATAGCAAGGTGCCCTCTCATAGCGTCACAATGACCAGCTAAAAAACTATTTCGGAGTCAAACTGATCTCACTACTATTTCAGACGAAATATTATCAATTGCACTTCACTAGTTGCTGTTCCAGCTTAGGGTAAATCAGTAAACCATGACTTCTATAAATTATAATGATGCCTAAATTCAGTGCACTCACAACCAATCAGGCACAGTCACAATCAGCCAAACAAGGTTGTAATTGTGTGCAGAAATCATGGCTACAGTCTGTTTGATGACTGCAGTACACAAGTTGTACACTGCCACTTCAAACTTCCTTGTTGTGATGATTTTTGACTAATTTTAGTGACTGGTTGATATAATGGGATAGAATAGGACTACATGTTAATGTGTAATATGTTGGGCAACAAAGAGAAGGATAAAATTTCCGAATTCCCTGAGTAAAAGCGAAGGGCCACGATCGGATGATCGTCAACTGAAAGCTGGAAATTGTTTAGCCTTTTTGGGACGACTCCGCATGTTGAAGGACACCTGTAAATAGCGTTGAGTTTCTTCCGTTTTCCTTTCCAATCAAAGAAAAAAAAACATTCGCCTTGATCGACGTCTTTTGGGATGCGGCACGCATTCGTCTTCCAATTGTACATTCTTACTGGCAATGGGTTAACCTATCCGCAACAATAGCACCCACCCGGTGGCCGACGCGGATGCTCACTTGGAATCATGGCGTCCACCGGTGGCCTTCATAGGAAAGGTTTCAGCAAAAATTCTTGATTTTACCATTTCACCTCATTCAAGAAAGTATCGCGAGGGACAATGACAGCTACCGTGCTGCCATTTTGCGATCGTCTCAAACGAAGCTGGTCCGAACGGGTACACTTTGAAAACCCTGCGTGGTCGCGAATGGGTTAAAGAAGATTCGGCCATCGATGGCTCACGGGGACTTGCGGGGCCGATCTGCAAGTTAGTGCTTTTTTCCCTTCGAGTTTACCTTTTGACCCAATTTCTCCACCCCGGAGAGATGGAAAGCTTTGCTGGATTGGACGGCGCACGATTCAGGATCCGATCCCCGGACCGCGCGCGTGCTAAGCAGTGCCACCACTTTATTGTACAATTATTATTATTATTATTATTATTGCTAAATTAAAATTAATACTAATATTATTATTAATATTATTATTAATATTATTATTAATATTATTATTAATATTATTATTAATATTAATATTAATATTAATATTAATATTATTATTATTATTATTA
>KZ345147.1:65691-77917 GCA_002352805.1 Teladorsagia circumcincta
CAGGTGGTAGACAGGGAGAGCGTCTCATTCCAATCATTTCAACTAAATTTTATGCGTTGTCATCGCCATGACCGCTACTCTCCCCAGAGCTCCCAAGAATGTTCTGTGGTTGTTGGAAGAAATACTATTGTGATTACTGTGTGTTTCCATTGAACATCATCACATCGATTATTATTCGACCGCTAAATTATCCTGACCTTCGATTGATAGTGGTTGTTTACAAAACCGTTTAGCACCGCACTCCACCGCGCATATCAATCGGTGAGCTTCAGCAAAACCAGGTAGCGTGCCGAAGGTATGCTGACGCCTTCCACGAAGCAACTACATAACTGTTGGTTTTTTTAGTGGCGGAACCCAACGCTCCACAGGCTATCCACCTTCGCCGAAGCCTACCGTGTTATGCACGCGGTAGTGTGCGGAGCTAAACTGGTTGGATAATGAAGAAATAAGAAAAAGAAACACTGAAAGAACACTCTTGAATGAATCCTCCTTTTTTGTGATGGGGGAGCTCGGAGTAAAAACAGTTTAAAAGACATTAGGCTCTGAGACGAGAGAACGTTAGACGGAGTCGAGAGAGAACTGCGAGAAGCAGAGACGCAGGCACCGCAACGTTCACCAAGGTATTCCTATCCCTCCGCTCTTATCAATTCAGCTATCTACAGTATTTTATTGCATTGCCCATCACTATAGCGTTGCGTTGTCTTTAATCCTAACAGTGACCGAAATATCGAACAACAACCCACTATAAGACCCCACATTTAAATGCAATAGGCACCACACTGTAAAGGATTCCACATTTTTATTCGCTCTGCTATGTGATGCTAATTGGAGAACTTCTTTGGGATGAAATGCTAAGCTAACTAGATCGCGATCCGAATCCGGATGAGCGGCTTCAGTCATTGTGCGCTAGCTTCTACCCTTGTCTGAATCTATTGATGAACATTATCGCGCCCAGAGAAACACTAATTCGAATCAATGTTTTGCCTTTTTTCACGAACGATTATAAGGCAGATATCCTTTGCGCGGCCGGGCATGCCGTAACCGTTGGTTTAGCAGCACGCATAACATTAGATAGCGAACATTAGATAGAAAACATGCGTGATAACTGTTTTTCGAAACAGACGTCATGTATGTTACTTGAGCTGCAATTACGGCATATTTATCCGCGGGGAACGAGGTATATGTGGATGATTTTCCAACCATTAGATGGTCGTGGAATTTTATTTAAGGTTGAACTAGTGGCTAAGAGGAAATCAGACTAATACAGAGAGTTGGATGACAAGCCATGCTAGGCCACTGTCAGACTTTGCGAACCGAGCGATTCGCTAGCGTACGCGGTCGCGTCGCGGCCAGCGAATGCTTGATTAGCTGGTACGCGGCTGGTACTGCACAGCGACGCTAGCGAATTGCTAGTAGCGAATCGCTCAATTCGCAAAGTCTGACATCGACCTTAAAACACGAAGAATGAGGAAAAAGGGCGCTATCGCAAGATATGGGGACATCTCAGTGGTGATGCATATAAATTCACGTGAAAGCGTGCAAATTCTTTTCATTGGAAAGAAGAGAGAGCCTTAGGCAGTGGAGGGAGTCTTTTCAGGATAGGTGAGGAATTTCCATATTTTCCTGAGGTTTCTGCCCCTGCTATACTTAGTCCTAGAACCCGCGTATTTCACGATAGCGTCGGCTAAAGTCTTCCCAATGGCTTGTCATAGGACCGAAACAAGTCAACTGAAGGAAGTTGTATGGAGGACCATTGGTTACGACTTCAAAACACGTCGCTTAGGATTGAAGGGATTATTTGCAAATCGTAAAGGTGATTTCGTTAGGCGAACAAAAGAGCTGATCGCCGAGTGCACGTTGATTCATCGCCTTTCCGGCGATCAGCCATTGTGGAGTTTTTGTTCAACACCGACGCAAACAGCATTGGGCCAACACAATAGTGAACATGATCGCTCATTTTAACATCGTCCGGTTTTGAAGATTTTCGGCGCCATTCCCACATAAAAGAGATTAATAGTCCAGTATCCATACGGTATAATCTGCCTACTAGGCTAAAAGGGGTGCAATAGAAGGGTTGGTAGATGTTTAGTGGTACCAGATGTTACCAGATGGATGCGCAATGCGAAAAAAGGATGTATTATATAAAACATAATGAATGAAATATGTTCATAATTATGGCACGCATCAATGGAGAAAAACAATAAACCAGTAGGCATAGATCTCGGGGTGCCATGCATTTTCCTCCCGTTCAGAATCGTAGTGGCTTTTAAATGTGATGTGGCCTATACAGTGAGGGAAAGTCGGTGTAGAAGTCAGCGCTTTTGTTCTCCACACTTGCCCGGTACCAACTATCCGGCCGTAAAGAGTAAGGGATAGCTTGCCAGTGTATGACTGAAAGGCGGATTTTACCACGAAAAGGCAGTTCATTGGAAACTAAGTTGAAATGGTCAGTGATGCACGAAAAGAAAAAAAAATCGAGGAAAAATGACCTAGAACCCGAGAAATAGGACCCTTTTTCGCATTGATGCGACTTTCATCGGAACTGCTCTCTTCAGGCACGCTACCTGTGCAGAAGGACTAGAGACTCAGACACGAAAAGACGTGAGGTGGGCGTAGCGGGCCAATTGGACCGTGGGGAAGGCCATGCTAGATCGTTGCACGAACGGCATATCCTTCGATGCAAAATGCATGTTGGTCAACACTCTCAAGTAGTCCGCCTGTCTCTTCGCGAGCTTAATTTGCCCATCTTCGACCCCCGTCTTATCGTGGAATCCTCTTTTGAACGAGGATTGGACACCGGCCCGTGTACGTGGGAAGTGGCGCCATGTGGCTCCACCTCGCAGAGCATCTAGTGGCTAAAAGCATGGGTCGTTATCAACCTGGTGTGCTATTTGTTCGAAATCATACAGAATTGCGAAGAGGAACGGTAATGGGAAAAAGGAGAAAGATCTAGAAAATACTGGGATTCCCCTCGAGGTTGACCTGGTACGAAGGAGAGATACAGTGCGGCGAGGAGAGAGGGAGAAACAGGAGAGCACGCCATACGCGAGAGAGCGCAGTCAGTGCGTACTGTGTTCTGAAGTAAGAACAGCAGCGGTTGCAGCGAGCAAGTGAAGGCATCAGTGTGTGTCAGGATCTGGAAGAGAGCTAACTTTCTAAATCCCAACAGTGTCACCAGCTACTAGGCGTCCTACTACGCCACTTGTGCCCGTGCCTCGAGTATTACGGTACCAAGGTGACACCTTTTCGGTCTAATGTCGGGATGCAGGCGATAGATCCCATAAGGGAACGCAGTGCTTTGAAGCGAAGCTTCAAGCATTCTGGGCTGAACTATTTGTCGGCGTCTAGAAGAATCTAAAGGCTTTGGATGAGGAATGGCATGACAGCATAACAATTGGTTACTAAGACCTGCAGTGTATTAAATAGCCACAGCAAAAAAAAAGCAACAATTAAAGTGCTCAATTACAGTAAGAATACCGTAGTGATAGGCTTTATGGGTGCTTTTATGATGCAAAAACATCATGTCTTGTGACGCTGTTCGTCTGTTTTTAAGAGCAAAAGCGTCATAAAAAACGGCAGAGCAAGAAAAAACTTGAACCACAAAAAAAGACAACGGTTGGGAAAAACACTGGCAAAACAAGGTGACGAAATGGCAATGCACTCTCGGGGAGGAATGAACTTTAGGGGAATCAAAGAAAAAAAACGACAGTCTCGATAGCGAACGTTGCGATAGCATTCGCTTTGAATATTGGGTTGAAGACTACATTGAATTGGAGCAGTTGAAAGCGGATCATACGGTAAAAAGGTAGTTCACTGGAAATCAAGGTAGAGGTGATCAAAGATTCAGGGATGACGAAACAACCATGAAGGTTGCCCGAATTCCAAGAAATGACCCCTCTCATGAACCTGATGTGCGCATGAGGCGATTCTCGTCAGTGCTGCTCTCTTCGACGCTAAAGCTTTGTCTGTTGAACGGCTAGAGATACGCGAGCAGTGGTTAGCCAGCTGGAGGGCGTGCCCGCCCATTGCGCTGTGGGGTGCCATGCTAAATCCTCGCGGCATGTCTTTTGCGACATATCTTTTGCTGCGATTTCATGTCGGTCCGCCCCTTCCACCAGGTGAGTTCTCCTTTCTTCGACCTTCAGATTTATCGCGGATCTCTCCTTCGTGGTGGATGAATTCTCTGCTCCTTGTCTGTTATGAACGGCTCGTGTCCGCGGCCAGAGCCTGACGGCAGCTGTATACAGTCGGAGGGCGGATAAGCTCTGCTCGAACGCTACAGGCGTGCCCTTCGTGGTCGAAAGCCAATCGTACGCATACTTAGGAGACCTGCCTTTCTTTCCAACAGGTATGTACAAATCCGCTCTCCTTCAAGTCTCCCAAGCAAAAATTAAAAAGGGTCACACATGAGGAGTTGGAAATGGCTTTCATATGATCTGCTTCGATCATCTTCGGTCATTATGAGGATATGTAAAAAAATCCATCGAGCTCTTAGTTTACCGTTCAAATTATTTTTATAGATCGATGGCTCAGAGGTATTCTTGAGTTCCTGATGACTGGGCAGCTAATTGCCCGAATGAGTCAAGTGTAGACCAGAGAACCAATTGCATTTCTAAATGAGTAGTCATCTCCCCAGATTAGAGCTTCACCCACCACAGTTAAAAGCAGTGTGTACGATAAAGTGGTTGTGCATCACGAAAGTACACGCACAAGTAGAAGCAGCAGCTAGACGAACGGCTTGAAATCGAGTTACGATGTTTTCGCGGTGAAAGAGACACTAGTTGCAAAACAGTTAGCTTGCAATTTAGAAGCTGTCTCGCCTCTTTTGAAGGGTTCTCCTCCCAAGACACTAATTGAACTTCGTAACACTGCTAACATCTGATTTTCTCTTTGAAAGTGTATTCCCCTTTTAGCGGCTATAATAGGAGAATGTTGACGTCTTTCACGGTCTGTGGGAGGTCACTCACCCCCGTGTTAGCATCGAAGCCACAAGGTAGTTCAAAATCAAAGGGCACAGAGGGTCCCAGTTCTCGGATCTTAAACCGTTCGTTGAAGGAGGACTCCATGGAAAGAAGAAAGTCGAAGAAGGGAGAAATTGCCTAGTAGGGAGATCGGCGGACCTCTTGAAGGAGACAGACGCGCAGTCGGCAGCGGAAGATTTGACCTCGATGAGCTGCATGGCTCAATCTTGGCGACTCCGGTAGTCTCCGCGCACTATCTATCTAATCACTCGCCGCAGATTTATACGCAGCGAGTGATCAGATAGCAGAGAGAGCGTTATATTGAAGAGGGCACAACGACTGTAGTGGCATCAAATGCCGAGATCAAGGCGAAAGAAAGGGGTCCCTTTCGGGTTTTGGTCCGTTTCTCATGGTTCTTCCTTCTTTGTGGAACCACTCTCCATCCCTAACTTTGATTTGGAACGGGTTGCTTTTTCATCGCAAATTCTGCCTTTAAGGCTCGATCTCTCCTGCTTTACTAATTGGCTCAATAGATGCAACACGCAAGTGGTAGGTTCTGTTCGCGCGAATGGCACGATGACACCGCTCTGTCAAAGCGAACTCCACTAAATGCCCAGAAAAATTAGAGAGAAGTCTCATAAAGCGGTACGTGAGCTAGTTAACCGTAGATGGAAACCGTAGTCACGCACTCAGGTTCTGAAGTTATTTCAGCAAACGGGCAAGAGATATTTGCTGATCTATTATTGTTCACATTCTGGTGAAAGAAAGAGTTTATTTTAGTTTGAGCCCCTCAGGAAGTAGCAACAAGTGCGATGCGCACTTTCTGAGTTTCGCGAGGGCTGACATCGCGTGTTTTCTTTCCTGCACAAATAATCGGATCACTTTGAAGCACCATGGCTCCTGTATTGAGACACAACAATACTATAGTACAGGAAAGCACCACAGTACTCCCAGTGACACGATGCTCTCTCAAAATTCCGGAAGTCAAAAGCGTGGTGCATTTCAAACGCCTTCTTCATAGATAAGAGCCATTTCTTTGCAAAAACAAAGACTAAAAAAATCAGAGCAAACTTATCAGCATACAGCTGCAAGCCTACATAGTAGGTAAACCAAAAAAGAGCCCCTCAACGGATCGAGAGGAAAAGAGACTCCATGAGGCTGATCTCGACAACACGCGACAAGAGGGTGGTGAGTAAGCAATTTGGCCTTTTATATAAGAGTTTTGTGACGAGTCGGGTGACGACCGCTCGCCTCACTTGCCGATGACCACTTGAGTCAGAAAAAACCGCTGGTCTCTGTTAGTTCAACCAGTCCGGATTGTGGGCCATTATGGAGAATAAACACTGGTGTTCTCGTCGGAGCCATTCTCGAAAGGATTTTTTTGAACTCAATCGGCTCGTCAAAGTGTTATTCAAGTGAAGCCGGCGATGTTTATAACGTGGTTGACAGCACCATCAAAATAAACATGAAAACAATGCGGAAAAAGGCAAATCGAGATTCGTTGAAAGAGGCGTTGCAGATCTGATAACTGATAATCGCAAAAAAAAATCAGCAAAAAAACTATATTACCAGAAACAGAGGAGCAGTCGAAAAGAAATCAAGTCCTCAAAGATAGCGAGGTGGCAATCGGCGCCACTTACAGTCCATATCTTGCCATTTGATTAGGCATGTTTATGGATTTGACGTGACGGTAGCCGCGCTCGATGGAAGTCGCGCACAGGTTGCTTCCAAAATACATCGCTGGATATCAGCAGCGCGCTGGCAACAGCTTATCCAAGCGGCTTCTATCAAGTCCAGTGGCCGCCACAACAAGTCCGTAAACTCGTCTGATCAGACGGTGAGATGTGATTGTAACGTGGCAAAAGTGGCAAGTACGGAATGAACTCGGCTGAGGCCCACCCCGGTCAGGCTAATCGTTAGAGGGTCATACTTCCAATTGAAGCAGAGGAAGGATGCCACATCGAAGGACGTTTTCGAATGAAGTCGTTATGATTCAGGAATTGCAGAAAGAATGGTGTCGTGAGGTGGCCATCAAGATGCATCAGCCATGAAGGGGAGGAGTGAGACCCCTAATGTTGTTGAGGAGGGCGTGGTTTGAAAAGAGATGGGGTAAAGTGGCATTGTCAGAAGAGTTCATTAGCCAGACATCCTCGACATGGCTCGCACTAGCTAATCAATGAGCAGCATTGCACCAAGTAGGAGAAGAGTGCGCTTCATAAGAAGGATCGACCGCCGACAAATGCTTTGTTTGCACATTGTCAGCCCTTACCATACCTATCGAGGCCGTCAGCTAGCCCTGAGGTTGATTAATTAAAGAAATTAAATGAACAGAAGCTGCAGTAGCCCAAAAGGTGCTCTCGCTGTATTTTTGGTCTCGTCTTTGGTGGTAAATTATATCAATATGTGACTGCTTGTTAGGTTGGAACGCTTGGAAACTGATTGCGATGAACCACGTGGGAATGTTGTGCTGCCTATTGATGTGTTCCGCTCTGTTTTATTATAGCATGATTGAGTGCAGAAGCATTAGAGGCGAAACGTGTTCTCAACCACTTCTCGTTATAAGGTTACGTAGTTGTTAAAGGTCCTCAGAGTAGTCAAGCAACACGAGAATTGCACGAAAGAGTTTTGTGCAGCTAATAGTTCAACTGTCTAGAACGATTCTCCTACCCCAGTACCCCAAGGGCGACAGCTACGCCTAATGTGGAGTTAAACGACTCAGCGCGCCTCTAGATCCTCTACTTTCATTCTACTAATAATTCTCTAGACGTTTTCCGCGTAACTTCATGAGTGGAGGGTTCTGTTCTGGGTTACTTTCACGTTTTTCTCGATACGTTTCTGATGTGAGAATTGCTAGATTTGTTGAAGCGATAGGCGGGGTAGAGCAAAACTCTAACGCTTTGAATAAGTTCAGGTCTCTGGAGTTTTACTGGAAATATCAAGCCATTGGAATAAATATTCTAACTATCAAGCTGGGAGGATGTGCTGTAGTGGCAAGTGTTGCTGCTTATCACGCGCGCTCTCCGGGGATCAAATCCTGGGTCGTGCGTCGTCCAGCCTGTCCAAGCCTTTCATCCCCAAGAAGTCGGTTATTTCGTACGGGAATTGTCTGGCGGGACCTCCGTAAGTTATCGTATAGGCTAAATAGGATTACGCACTAATGGTAAGCGCTAAATAGGCTTATCAAGCTAGTGAAGCGGAAAACGGCACTGGAGACTCATGCAGTTTCAATCGTGTTTGAG
The DNA here is from genome assembly GCA_002352805.1 of Teladorsagia circumcincta. NCBI lineage: Eukaryota > Metazoa > Nematoda > Chromadorea > Rhabditida > Trichostrongylidae > Teladorsagia > Teladorsagia circumcincta. Next base: position 73,892 of record KZ345147.1, read on the forward strand.
AACTATTCATAGCTGGAACGTTCCAAAACGGCCTTCAAAACTTCATCCACAAAACGCTGTATTTGAATTGGACGAATAGTGTGTCTAGCCAGTTTCTGCACTTATTGTTGGCCATGCACTCAGTGCTCGCCGAACACGCTCGGGCGATGTTCCGGGTCAGGACTGCATTAGAAGGCGAAGGATTGCAGCGACGGGACTGCTTCCATTCGGGGCGCAAAAAATTTTTTTCATATGTTATCAGGCATCGGTCCGAGTAGGAGGGGGGGGGGTGAAAAGTGATAACTACATACACATAAAAGCTACCAGAGCGAGTCTTCCGTACACAACTGGGAGTGGGTGTGGCTATCGTGTATGCAGAATTTAAGCGACACTCGATTTTGTTTATTTTCTCGTACACAAGCCTAGTCCAAGGCCTCAGCCAACAGTCTCGACTGACTTGAGTCCGAGGGATATCGAAAGTTCCAGAGAAGATTACTTTCTCAAGCGCTATCGCAATACGGAGGCATTCCGGTGGTAAGGCGCTCAAAAACCGCTTGGAATAGCTCCTTTTCTGGTAAAAACGGGTCTATTACTCAAGGGGGACTCCAGGATGCGTGAGCAATTTTCATTTTTCCCGGAGTTTCTGCCCCAACCTAGATTTAGCCCTATGGGATGCATCGCATTTTGCGATAGCGCCTTTTTTCATTTTCTCGGTTTGATCAAAACCCATCAAAAAACGATAAGATGCTGAATGGTTCGCAAGACGAAATGGTATGTGTCACGCGGTTGTGCGGTCTCCAAAAAAGAAGCGGACAGCAGAAAGAATGATGGCTGAAAGAAAATCTCGGCTTAGGGTGGGCTGGACCACAAATCAAAAGTTGTGTTCACTTCTGGCACTGGAATTCATGGGTATGGCCATAGCTTTGTTATTCTAGTTACTTCGCCCTCGTGAGTGGCTACGCATGGAGATTGACGTGATGGTTGGCACTCATGTCTCACTCATCTCTATGCTATCTCTTCTCCTCAACGTCCCTCCCTCATTCCGGCACCCTGTCCTGAATCGCTATGAGCTTGATTTGATGGCAGCATGCCAAACCATGCAGCAATCGAGTTGCTTCAGTCGTGCTGCTGCTGACAACGCCACATGCCCACATCAGCAACTAGACTTGTGGGCGGATCGCTTTTGGGGACGGAGTGCTTCCGAAGTCCTGCTCAGCAACCAGCGCACCTTTCATTGTTGAAGCGCCACACCTTGCTACCTTGGCGGCCAATTATCTGCTCCCCAGATGCGCTCCCCACTTATCGTGATTGCTTCCTTTGAGCAACTAACAAATCAAGGCAAACGAAGGTAATAGCCGGCCAGTGTATTTAATTTTTGAGGGAAAGAAAACATTAAGTTCTGCTAACTTCGGATCAGAATTGAAACTTGCGGCGCATGGAATAACGCTAAAGCTCAGCACTTGCCCTAGTGGTGAAAAAAAAAGCCCTGTGCTAGATGACTTCGGAAATTCTATTCTTCGGTGCTAGCTCGGTTTTCTAATAGTAAGAGTTAATAGGGAGGCCTGATAGTGTCCATAGTGGTCATAGTTCACAGCCAGTGCCAACTATAAGGGCTACTCGAAAGTGCTTCCCTTAGGTTGGATTCATTTCCGAGTGTATGAAATTGGTTTTCTGCCTGCTGTCAAAGCACAGTCCCAGCAGGATTCATACTATCGAAACTCGTGGCGAAAAATGATGCATAAGCCCTAGACAGAACATAAGAAATGCCGCTTGACAAAAAACTTACATTTGAAGACTGCTATAAGGCCTGAAAATGTGCCATGCCTTTTTTCCGCCTACTCCTTCTCTCCGCCCCCTTGCTAGCCGTAGATCAGGTGTGTAGCATATGCGATCATATGGGAATACAGAAACTCTCTGAACTCGTTTCTCTAAACCGCCACACTTCGATGCTGCAGCCTGCGCTGGGATCCTGCCTGCTTCTTTGTTTGCGTTTCTTCCACCTGTTCAGAGATTGTAACGTTTGGAATCAATATGGTCATTTTTCTTGGAAGTTGACTCAGTTGCAAGTCTTCAGTAATTGTGGTTTTGACAAGCAACTTTGTACAGCTCGTCCGGCCCTCCAGTTCCTTCTTTTGAAAGGCAAGCTCCGGGCCCAACCGGAGTATAAGAGTGCTCTGCAGAGATGTTAGAGTTGCGGAGTGAAGTGAAGGTGGAGAAGAAAGCAAGCGAAACCGTGGAAAATTCTGAAAAAAAAGGCAATAACTTTGAAAAACTTAGGTAAGGTTGGACGTGGTACAGATCAACAAACACGCGAGAGAGCACGCCGCATAAGAGGGCGCGCTGATCTGTATGTCAGTCGCGGTGGGTGGAGAGAGTTGCTATGGGGGTTGATGGTTGCAGCGCTTCAACGAGTAGCCCCCTAATTGCGCATTTTGTGCGACGGCCTTGCTGAGCTATAGTAGGTACGAACCCGACCATTTCTTTCGAGGTGTCATGCTACTAGTGAGGCTAGTCCTGGGGCTTGCCTTTGAGAAGAAACAGAGAGATCCCCCATTGGCGGACTTCCTTGCTTCTTTTTTCGTCTGCAGTCATCTCTACATTCACAATTCCATTATCGACTGCTTTTACCTCGTGAAGTCGACCTGGAGTTGTTGCTTCACCTAGAGCACTAATACATCAGTAAACAGTAAGTGGTCCGAATCCAGGCTTATGAAGGGATTTTACACTGATTGGATACTGGGTCGTCATTTCCATTTGAATGCTAGACGATCTTTTGAACAAATATATGGAAAGACTTTGAGTTGTTGCGGAATTGCTGCTGGAGAGCTTTTACGGTAGTTTGAACGTGCACAGCTGAGTTTTTAGTCGGGTGAATCTCAAAGGTCCCTGCCTTGAGTTCTACCAATTTTGACATACTTGTTTTTGTTTTGATTTTGACATTTGAATTTTGACATACAACGTTGCAAAACTATACGACATACCCCTAATTTTGGATTCCTGAAGTTGCGCGAAACTGAGCGCAAAAATGGGTAATGCCATTCGATTTAGCGCATAAAGAAACCTACAACAGGGAATCGCCAAGAAATCCCATCATTTTTTAGAAATTTAGGGTCGAAAAAATGAAAAAACGGCCGTTGCAAAACTATACGACATAGCAAAAAATTTGACAAATTTCTAAATAGAATAAAATTTCTCCACAGGGTTCTTCAATCATAACAGTACTGAGTTGTAGATAAGTAGTTTACGGATTCGCCGTGAGTCGCTCCCACCTTGAGGTGTCCGACCTGTCCACGTTTTCTATCAATTTTCGTAGACCTCCTCCTGGATCCGTGGAAAATCTTGGAAAATCTTTGAGTAACGCCTTTTGTGGGAGATGCACGGGATTGCACCGATCGTTTCAAGAACAAACACTACTAGCAAGAATGCCCCACAGGTTTTCCAACGGATTTAGACCTGGCTGACAAGTGGACCATTCGAGTAAATGTACATGGTGGACTACAGAGCAAGTCGAAGTCGACTCAATAACATGAGTAATGGCGTTGTACTGAAAAATAGGCTGGTCATGACGATTTTGCTTCGTAGAAGGTAGCGGGCAATGATTAGGCACATACTGTTAGTCGGTGAAGCTCCAGGTAAATCTTCAAGACCATGTCCAGCTTGCCACGCCAGCTGTACGCTATGACCGTATCACGACCAAGCTCCTCTTCGGGGGAAAGATTTAAGATTTCTGCTTGAATCGCTTTCGTACTACATAGTGTCATCCATGAGCCTGGCTAGAATAAACATCTCTACGCCCAAAGAAACTACCTATAACACCAAATACTAAATAAGTTGTTCAGCCTTTAGGTGTTAAGGCAAGAAGTGCAATCTGTACTCCAAGCTGAAAGATTCGACGAATGCGAAGAAGTGTTCTAACACCACCGGCTTTCTTCTACGAAGCACAATCGTCATGACGAGCCTATTTTCCAGCAGTACAACGCCGCTAGCGATGTTATTAAGTCGAGTTCAACTTGCTCTGTAGTACACCATGTAGATTTACCCGAATGG
>KZ345147.1:115060-125288 GCA_002352805.1 Teladorsagia circumcincta
GAGGCGCGGCGGACGAGCTTTCTGAACGCCACAGTGAACGCGCTCCAATTGCAATAGCTGCCAAATAGCGATCAATCGCTGTTGCCAACTACAGGCTTATGTCAGACTTTGCGAATCGCGCGATCCGCTACTAGCGATTCGCAAAGTCTGACATCGGCCTCAGGAAGAAAGGGGCATGGTCATTTGGGGCGCGTGACGCGTCTAAAACCAGTATAGCATATTATTTCATGTAAGCGTTTAGGTCAAGCCTTAGAAGGGAGGGAGAGCCCGCGTCCGAAAGCAATCCCCGTTTTCCTTAGAAGGGGTCTTCCTCCCATCTCCTAGGCTGAGTCCTGGCTGTTCAATAGGTGAATATTACTTTTGATAGACGTTTATGTCATCCAGCAAACATACATTGCACAAAATGCCTAAAAAAATAAACTAGGATTGGAGCTGATAGCAGCTCGCAACTTTAAAGGACTCGTTGAGCCAAGCTGGCATTGGAGCACACAGTGCACCGCAACGCCCGCCTTACCGGATGAAACCCTAAGAACTTCAAACGTGGTGAAGTCATCGTCCGCGAAACGCAAACGATGATTTCAGCACAATTGAAGAAGAAACCAAGTGAGGGAGAACTTTTTGCTCCAAAGAACCGACCTGAGACACCCTCAGTAGTCCCGAAACGCCCGCAACTGCCGACGTCGCCAATCACGTACTCGCTACGGCTGCTAGAGGCGGATCCACCAGGCCTGGTGGATCCGCCTCTCCGATCGCGTCAGACCTGTTTTGATTCAGTGGTAGAGAACAATTTGTTGAATAAAATATTTATTATTTACTGCGATACACACGAATGTACGAAATAATTTTATACAGAAGAGTCGTTGATGTATTTGTGTCTGTCTTAATCGTCAATCATCGTGCCAATTGGTTGAATCGTCGACCAGCGTATTAGTGTCGTAGGTGGCGAGTCCGACTGTCCACTTTTCGAGTCAGTGACACTTTATATGTATCTGACTAAGGCTAGTGCTTCTACCCACCCCATTAGCATCGAACTTCTGGAATCCTCCTGAGACTGTTGCTTTAATCACGGAGCGTGCCTTTTAACTAGCCGCAACGGCGTATCACATGCTGGGCATCATGTGGTGCGCGCGAGGTATCTCGCCCAAATGCTTACATTGGTTGCCAAATTCTGCCTTTGTAAGATCCCAGCGCCACGTGTTGCGTACTTTAGAGCAGTGACAACTCCACATTGGTACTAATCGTGGGCTTCTCTCTCTGAGGCCCTGGCATGAACGCCTTTCTTCTTGTATATGCTAAGAAGCATCAGGGTGCACCACGCTTAGGATCGGGGTCCATGTCGGCGTGAGGGTAAGCTACGAGGACTTACTCCGTGCTCGCTATCCGCGAGTATGCCACGCGAGAGCCTAAAGGGCCTAAGTAGCCCTTGCGGCGCGATCGGTGTCACACGCCCACCGACTGGCTAACCACTCGTCGTAGGTCTCTAGCCGGTCAGCAGAGAAAGGGCTGTATTTCCACTATGCTGCAACTAACGCTTACAAAAGGGTAAACGCCTAATTTGCTGCCTGCTTTCAGTGAAGCGTGTCCAATACTCGTACTCACTGCCTTCAAACGGAGTAATAAAGTTGGCTGGAGGGCGATGCGGTTTGATGACGTCATTGAACGCCGTTGGTGGGAGGCCTTCCAAGTACACCCCCAGAACGCTGGAGGGGGGGGTCTACTCTGGGATGTTTGATGGCGTTATCAAAAGCGCACCATCTTCTAGCCATCGTGATAGCTGCCTTTAAAGGGGGAACTCACGATGAAAAGAGAGCCCACTAGAAATCAAAGTGGAGGTGGTCAATGATGCAGCGATGAAGAAAAGATCAAGGAAAAGACCTAGAAACTGAGAAATGGTACCTTTTTCACTCGCTGATTCGCGTTAGGCGGTTCTCATCAGCATTGACGTCATTAACTCAAACGCTCTCTTTGCTAAACGGCTGAAAATGGCGAGGGGATGTTGGGCAGCGGCGCTGGGGACGAGGGTGAATAACGGTCGAGGAAATACTCGACAGGGAGGTCGTACTTGTCAGGGTGGGTCATGGGGTCTAGCTTGAGGGTCGACGACGAGCACATCAGTGGCATCGTGGTGCAGATAGGAGGAAGAGCGTGTACCGCAGCAGAAAACGAGGTTGTGCGAAAACATTATATAAAACATTATTTCTGCCCGCTTTTAATACCTCGCTGACAGTGATACTGTTGTGAGGGACGCTGTCGCAAAAACGGCAATGGAATAAGAGCCCTTGCCAAATGAAGCGGTTTGTCGCTTATAGGAGGTAGGAGATGTGTTTACGGCAATACAGATTCTGCCAACAGTCATCATCATATAACACCTTTCAATGGAGTGTACCGCTTTGAGTGATGATCGGATGCATGGCGCGTACCGAAACGGAAGCGGGCGGTGTCGATTGCCCCTTTTCATGTCACTTACGCTGAAGGGTTGTATTCTAGAAACATTCGAGTGTTGCCTACGAAGTATTCTGCAATGGTGAAGAAGGAAGCGCCTTTTTGAGTGGTTAGCGATCGACCTCGATACGACCTCGACGCAAATATCTCCTCAGAAAAGAGGCCTGGGAAGAAGCTAAATAAATTATTAGAAAGCGCGAGTCTTCCGCTTTCCGGAGCTGTTTTCACTTTTTTGATTGCTTGACAAATCAGAGAGATATTGCCTCTTGAGTGTCAAAAACTCGCATGAAAATTTTCGCGTCCTCGACGCTACCTCGACGAAATTCGAGAGACCCTATCTTTCTGCATGGAAGCCTTTCAGAGCAATTTCAATACAGCTTGGCAATAGCTGGCCTAGCTCTATCTAATCCGACCACCTGCTTTTCAAAAGGTCTGAAAGTTTGGGAATGGTACCCTTTTATAGAGGGTGTACATTCCGGTGGTCTCGAGCGGGGTGTCAGCAAATCTGACCCAGAGACAAACCGCGCAGCAGCTGTCGCGGAATCGGCCGTTGGTCGATATAGGCTGTTGTGATGCTTCTATGAACTTCTCAAACATTCGCATTGGCATGGAAAACTCTGTGAGATTGCAAAAACTCTCTCCGGTTAGGAATTTACCCGGGTCGGGCATATGAGAGATACGGATACTCACCGCTACACTACCACTACTCTCCGTTTACGGAAGAGAATCAAATAGTAGGGGTCGTGCCAAGACCTCGATTTAAAGGGGGGGTCGTACTTCTGCGAGCACGTCCTCGACACGATTTTCACCCTGCTAGGAACACAGCCGCACTCCGTGTCCAATAGTGTGAGCATATATTGTGGGCACATCTAAAGATCGTTTGGGAAAGTCCTTCATGGCTCAACCAACACAGTCAGAGCCTCAAATTAGTCAGGAAGGCATATACGTGATAGATGAATTTCTCAAAGGATTTCGTCATCCACTAACGCTATGATTCAACCAGTTTAGCTCCGCATACTACCGCGTGCATGACACGGTAGGCTTCGGTGAAAATGGTCAGCCTGTGAAGCGTTGGGTTCCGCCGCTAAATAACCCAGCAGTTAGCTGCTTCGTGGAACGCGAGAGCATACCTTCGATAGGATACCTTGTTTTGCTGAAGCTTACCATTTGATATGCGCGATGGAGTGCGAAGCTCACTGGTGTTTGTAGACAACCACCATGAATCGAAGGTCAGGATAGTTTAGCACTTGAACAATATTTGATGTAATGATGTTGAAATGGAAATACCCAGTAATCACAATAGCATATCTCCTAAGAATCACAGAACTGAGAACAGCACATTCTTAGGAACTCCGGGGAGAGTAGCGGTCGTGGCGATGACAACACATAAAATTAAAGATGAGGTGATTGGAATGAAACGCTCTCCTTATCAAGAACTAGTTTCGAGTGACCTCTACATTCTGTCGCATATCGTTATTATAAGCCCTTATCATTTGTCATCACACTCTGTCCCCCGGCGAATGTGTTCCCATCCCAACCTCCACTTGTTGGAACTAACGCTCCGCTGCTGCTAAGAAACCCGCTGTGAATTTAGTAAAATTTGCGATTCAGCACCTCTTACCAGCCCTTATCAGCTGTTACCACCTTCGGTCTCCCGCCAGATATGTTCACGTCCCATCCTCCACAACAGTTGTTCGAACCAACGCTTCACTGCTGCTGAGACACCCGCTGTGAATTTTGTGAAATTTGCGTATCAGCGCCCCTTATCAGCTCCTATCAGCCGTTATCACCCTCAGTTCCCCCGCCAAATATGTCCCTGTCCCCTCCCCTATATCATATCCTGAAATCAACTCTAGGTGACTGCTGGGACGTGCGCTATGAATTTCGTGACACACACACAGACACACACACACACAAACACAGCGCTTTATATATAGTAGGAATTTCAAACGTTTATAGCGTGCACATAGCATTGTCTTATGGCTACACTCATTTACAGGGGGTTTCTCTTCTGTTCCTGTCGGCTCGCGTGAAGCCTTAACCGGGAAAACAGTAGGCTCCAAAGAGTAAGTCATTTTGATAATCAATTTTTCCAAAGATACACTCCATATCTCGGAGTCGGGGAGGGCGGGCTGCGTGTGAGTTTGCGAGCGCAGCGGCGGCTGCGTACCCGTTGAGGTTTGCCGTCATAGGGGGAGAAGTTAGTGTATCGGCGTATTGATATCTTGTCTGCGCCATCTTGCCCAGACGCTGCCTCCTCTTCTCTGCCTTCTCTTCCTCTTCAAATCCATGCTCTCTCGACGCTCTCCTCCGTTTGGATCTGGCAGTGCATTGACGGCCGGATCAGCTGTTTCTACCCTTACTCGACTTGGAACTAGTATTTTGCCATCTCGCCAGACTCTATTTCACAAAGGTAAGTTGTTTGCCAGACTCTATTTCACAAAAATAAGTTGTTTTTAGGGAATATTAGCTTGTTCTGCATGCACATTGAATTGTTTTTCCGCAACTGTGCATATTTCTAAAGTGTTTCAACTATTCACGTATTCCATTTTATTTATTTTCTTCATTGATTTCTGGTTTATTCAAGCTTCAGAACAGTTTCGATGTGAGTTCCAAACAAGATTTGGACAAATCAAAGACACCAATGAAGAGCAGTCGAATAAACCAGATATTAATGAATTAATAAAATGAAATACGTGAATAGTTGAAAAACTCAGAAATATGCACAATTGCGGAAAAACAATTCTATGTGCATGCAGAACAAGCTAATATTCCCAAAAAACAACTTAAATTTGTGAAATAGAGTCTGGCGAGACGGCAAATACTAGTTTCAAGTCGAATAAGGGTAGAAACAGCTGATCCGGCCGTCAATGCACTGCCAGATCCAAACGGAAGAGAGCGTCGAGAGAGCATGGATTTGAAGAGGAAGAGAAAGCAGAGAAGAGGAGGCAGCGTCTGGGCAAGATTGCGCAGACAAGATATCAATACGCCGATACACTAACTTCTCCCCCTATGACGGCAAACCTCAACGGGTACGCAGCCGCCGCTGCGCTCGCAGACTCACACGCAGCCCCGCCCTCCCCGAACTCCGAGATTTGGAGCGTATCTCCGATCATAATTCTTTATGCGCAAACAACTTTATCTAGGGGTCTTCAACAGTTATCCAAAGAAAAAAGCGTGACGAAAACAGAAGAAGCGTCGAAGTACTCATCCGTATCGGTATGCCCTTATGTCAAAGGGATCTGGGGAGGCTGTTCGGTAACTAAAAACAAATCTTGGCGCTCATGGCCTTGGAGTGGGGAGGGAGACATTCAAACTATGGTTTTCAAAGTCCCGTGGTATGTAAAGTCAGGACTGAGCTCAGGCGGAGGAACGCCGGGGAGAACAAAAATTGCTCACACCCTTTTCTAGAATCCCTTCCTCTCCCTAGTTTAGCCCCAGATGCTGCGTGTGGTTCACTCACTTGGGTGCGGGACTTTTGGCTCGTCCGGGTGGCACGCGGCGAATCGCGCGACGACATGCGCGGCAATCCGTGTTAGACATTTCCGCGGGTTCTGCAGCATTGCAGCACATCAAAGCGTGTGCACAATGCAGAGGAAGTCTGCATGATTCTGCGGTTTAGGAAAAACATTCTGCGCGCGGAAATTTGAATGCAGCGGTATCAGTAAAGAGATTTCAATTCAAAGGGATGAGCGAGAGAAAGAGAACCTCCACGGGAATGTCACTGCTGTCATCAAATCGCATAAGAAACACTAAAACTAGGTTTCATTTTGTATTCGGGAAACATTCGCAAGGCGAACTGCGCTAAAAAACAGCAGGTAACAATCAGAACAGTCGAAAAAAATTAAAATCCGGAAGGTTTCGCGGAGGTATTATTTGGTGTCAACCACATATAGTTCCGTTGTGGTCGCTCTGAATGTCCCTAGGGGAACATTCAGATTATGATCATGGTACGTGACACTAGAACTGAGCCGAGGAGGGGGAGAAACGTCAAGGAGAACGCAAATTGCTCACATCCCCCTCCTTTCGAGGGGACTAGGGCCGTGATCGCTGAAAAACAGCACCATGCCGATCCATTCTCATCTTTCCTTGAAGTTCCCTTGCCAGTTCCCTTGTTCTCCAAGGTTGGAACGTAATTCGAACCGCAGAACCTTGCTGGTAAAATCTGCAGGGCACACAATTCGAAGTACACTATCAAAGCCCGCGAATATCTGCCTCGTACAGGATCGCCGCGCAGCTCGCCGCGCGACTTGCCGCGGTCAACCCGGACGAGCCAAAAGTCCGTCGCCCCACTCACTTAGACTCTCCCTACCCTCCCTCCCCAACGACATGAACGCCCAAATCCTAGTCATGTTTTGAGTATTTATTCGGCATTTATTTCATCCTGGACGACACCGGAACCTGCCGATGTTAATGTTCATCAACGACTCTAAGTAGCTAGCCGAATAGCACAGTAGCACTAACATCCTCCTCACATATCCATGGCGCCAATTATGGCTTCAGGGTGGAATAAAATCATTTTTACTTGCATGGATTTATGGCAGGCAGGATGACTGAGCTTGCCGGATCAGTCTGTCCGGTAATCGTTGGGGGGGGGATGGTCCATCAAAAGTGGTAGGAAGCAAACAAAGGCATGAGGTGATATTGCCAATGTATTCCATGAAGAAAAGACAGACCAGTTACGCATGACTTATTACAATAGGTTGTTGGTGGGTTGTTCGAATGCAGGGTCATATTCGGGGTGTTGAAGTGACTTTAGACAACTTCTCCTGGTCTGCCAAGCTACTCTTTCCACTAATTGAAACACCTGACACACATCCAACCCCGCCAGCACATTTTCGAAATTGCCTCTGGGGTATATATGATTGCTGGGTGGGTCTCGAGTAAGTCTCTTACACTGTCAAGGAAACATGTCCCAGTTTTCCTTGATGTGTCTCTCCCTCCCCAGAATCGCACACTGCGCCCCTCCCGTCTTTGGACTCTGTCTGCGGACGATTGGATAAAAAGAGAACTGTCACCAACATTTGGTGTAGAGAGCCTCAAGATCTAACTGCTGCGATATTTCAAGGTAGTCACTAGCCAGTTTCCTCACAGTATGCCTCTCGCCGACCTCGACAAAACGCAGACTACCGTAACCGAAGCCGAGGCCGAGGCCGCCGCCGTACGTGATTTCATTCATTGATTATCAGCGGTTTATGAATATATCAAAATTAGCAGCTATGAAGTAATCATAAGTATTCCAGAGCGCTCAAACAAAATCCAAGTCCCAACGGCGACGGCGGTCTAAAAGAGAGCCAGTGAGAGAGAAGACAACGGCAACCCAACGGGAGGACGTATTCGTGCACATCGATATGCCTCCTCCAGTTAGTTTGATTTCCATGTGGAAAAGCTGATCTGATGCCGTTTTCAGAATGTCAAAGCTGTTCTTCAGGCTCCTAGAAAGAGTAGTAGTGATACTGGACTGCACAGAGCCAAAATCGTAGCGATGCCGATAGCTAGCGACGTTTCGGATGTGAGTTGCTTGCTCGAAATCATCTGAATTACATACTTTTCTTCAATAGACTGGGAAACACTTTTGATGCCATTCCACGACAGGGTGGAGCAGCCCATTTGGGGGATGCGCCACGCATAGACTATTCTTCGCAGTCGTCTCGAAAACTTGGGGTGATCGGTGGGCGTTTAGGTGGATTTGCTCTCCTGTCACCGTAGAGCTTCATATGGAGTGAGAAAAGATTTTGACGGACCAAGAAGATGGAATTTTGTACTTAATTTTCCTTGATTTTCCTTGTATGCTCTAGCGACTCTTTGAGTTAACACCACCTAGTGCTTGAGCGCCTGTCCCCTTTCACAGGATTGTAGGTAGAAATTGTGTGCATGGCCCGTCCCAGAAATCGGATACCCGACAGGAGCCTATCACCCGGCGAAATGGCAGAGACGCAGACGGGCCGGCGGACGAGTCGCAGCTTTCTACACCGCACAGTACGCGCACGAGGCGAACTGCAGCCAATGGCAGCAGTTACAATCAGAAACGAATCAAATTAAAGTAGAAATGTTTTATGCTACTGGTATTTTTGTTCCTTGACCAGCGATTTTGCAGAGTCAAGGAAGCGATACTCCAATATCACGGTCACCGTTTTTCGTGAGTTGATGCAGATGTGGAGCGCTTCCTCCTTAGATCTAGCTAGACAGATCGACTTCCTCACCGCACGCTAGGGGTCACCCTGCTGCGCGCCTCGGCTTACCCTTCCTACAGTTGAGGGAGCCACGGCTCGCTATAATCGCGCTTCAGGCGCGCGGTGAGTGAGGTCAGCCGTCCTTTCAGGAAGAAACGCTCGTCACCTAGTGAAAGCAGTGGCAGTCATCTTTATGTTCTTTGAGTTTTTATTAAGTAACACCTTTCAGGCTGACCTGGATCATCGTTCAGCTCGAGGTGAACCTCTTTGCACTTTTTTAATTCATTATTTTGCGATGTGACTAAGGAAGGTGGCAGAGAAAATTGATTTTTAAGGGGAATGAGAGGTAGAAGTGATATTTCATGAGTGGTCAAGAGAAACTAACTTCAGGGAAAAGGCTAGCCTGTAGAGAGGAATCCATTTTCCATTGGCTTCCCCTTGAGTGCGTTATCTCGTTGCTGACGTCACCAACACGATCATCTGCTCTGCTTCTCCGCGAAAACAGCCCGAGTCTGACGACAAAGGACCAGCAGCTGCGGCAGGCCATCGGTCGAGGCCTCGATAAAGACGAGAAAAGAATTGTCATGCTACTTCGGCGCTCCCTTTATCTGCGAAAGTTACATTTTCCACCTTTTTGAGGGCACAACCTTCCTCGCAGTAAGCGCAGTTCCCGTTCGTACACAATTTGTGTGCCGTCTGCTTTAGAGGGTAACACATGTTTAGTCAGTCATGCCAGTCATGCCCTTGGCGCAGCTCTCTGTCCAGCAACTTATTTTTGTCTCGTTGATATGTGAGCAGGCAAACCCATGAGTCAAAGTTAGAGGCGAAATTCGGGATAGAACTAGAGAGAGTCCCCTCTCCACATATGATGTATTTGATGCTAACTAAATCGACATCGAAGAAGAAAGGAGAAAAAACCGTGGAAGAAGCTAAAATGGGACTCCCATCCTCTTTAGCTGCTTGCAAGCATGGGCTGTGAGATGGACGTTGTCGCGCCCTGTTGCCCTTGGGTGGATTGGAAAAGGAAGAGCAGAGACGGAGATCTGCGTGTTCTCGGCGGAGAGCACGGAGAACACGCAGAGATGGGTATTATAGAAGGGCCCAACACCGTATACTTGGGGGATGCGTCGTATAGAATGCTCTGAAGACTGTTGCTTGCCGCGAGCCTGGTGAGGCCCTCTCCACTATCTGATGACCAGATGATTACAACACTAATAAAGATGTGTATATTACTACATAACAAAACACAGAGTATCAAGATCTTTATGATATATACAATGTATTGCACAACCACATTATATAGAAAAGGGGAGAAAGATAGAGGATACCTACGGGGACGATCGGTAGGATAAGCGCCATGAAGGCATACTGACCGGCTGGCGTTGAAAGTGTTGACGACAGCTCCAACCGAGGCTGAGGACTCCGGAAACACGAGCGCTCGGCGACGACTGAACGACGACTGGCAGATGGATGGGCGCGAACCGAGCAGAGATGCAGAACACTTCCCGCACTTCAGGCGTTCGAATGGTGAGAAAGTGTTTGCGTCCGTAGGAAGGCGTACCGTGTTGTCCTCCGAAGCGTGCGAAAGTGGCTGGAACACGGCAAAGGATAGG
>KZ345147.1:125388-149744 GCA_002352805.1 Teladorsagia circumcincta
CGTAGGAAGGCGTACCGTGTTGTCCTCCGAAGCGTGCGAAAGTGGCTGGAACACGGCAAAGGATAGGCGCATACTGTGCGTAAAAAGGTCGTGACAATAGTCGCGACAGACGTAACTGAACGTGTTTCCAGCAACTGCTGGCTTTATGCCATCAATGGGCAATGAATTGTTGCAGTTTCTTATTTCTTCTTTTTGTAGTGTTTTTTGTTTGTTTCCCATCTTATATTTTTCATTCTTACTAGTACGAATCACAACTTTCTCGATACTACTGGTATCATAGGCTTTTTGTTGATTTTCGCAGTCAAAACTCACTAAATATTCTCCTACGGCCTTCCGAACAACAGCTAAAAGTAAAGCTTTCCCACGTGGTTGCTTGGAAGGTCGAATAATTGTGGGTGGGCTCAATGGAGTTGGGGCGGTGCCAATGCGCCAACCTTGGCTGCAGAAAGTTGGCTGGCGCCAGGAATCGCGAACTTTGCCTTTAAGTTTAATGGCTCATGTTCAGATGCAGCGTCGCAGCGGAAACAGGCGAAAGGTGGTGAGGACTGTGAGGGATCATCAATAAGTTCAAGGATGTCTCACGAACACCGGCATTGTGAGCGGTCATCAATGTGTTCAAAAATGTCTCACGAACACCGGCAGTGTGAGGGGTCATCAATGTGTTCAAGGATGTGTCACGAACACCGACATGACTACTGACTCTACGCTGACAGATCGGATGTTTTCTAGTGCTCAGTGGATGGTGTTTCATCAGAACTCAATAAAGATTAATTGGAGATCGGTGATTTACACTGGGCATTGTTCTGAAGTTGCACGTGATTTAGGTTAGATAACCCAAGTGTCAATTAACCAATTTATGAACTGTTCTGTAGGCCCAACTGGAACACGGCGAATCTGCAAGTGAAGACGGCATCTACGTAGCGGCTGAGAGTTGAAAACTTCTTAAATTTGGATCTAGCCGACAAACAAAGAAATTGCCTCTAATTTACAGATACCCGACAGGAGCCATTGCGCGGCGAGAAGGCAGGAGCGCAGAGGGACGAGTCGCAGCACATACTGTGGCAGTTTGGCGTCAGGTTGAATATAGCGTACCTACTACGTCTCACATCGCTTAGTATGGACTGCGACTCATCCGCTACCCGTCCACGTCTCTGCCATCTCGCCGCCTGATGTCTGGTACACCAGATTCACATTTTATAAACAAACTCAAGTATAGAGCAGTAGTGGCGTGAAGGGCTAAATAGTTTATTCAATAACGGTAACTTTGTAGTGGAGCACCTCGTTCCCGGAAAGTGATGAAAACATACTCTGAAGATGTAATCGAGCTCTACTGACCTCTTGAGCTCTGCTCTACTCCCAGAGAGCTGTAATTCTCACATGGTGACCAACTAGACCACCTGTAATAGTTAGCCATGGCACCCGCTTCAAAAAGGTTCAGGGTTAAAATTTGTTGTACCATAAGCTCCGCGACATGCATACCACCTCCATTCGCACATGCATGTGAATGCAATTCGTTCAGTGTGAGCATTGTATGCCAGCTCCACATATGAGCGCACGCGTCGACCTGGCTCAGAGGTACCGAACAGTTCAACCGTAGTTTTTATTTTAGCTCGCACCTTGATGCAAGCTTTCTCCCTGGTACTTATTGAACTCTTTCCCGACGTCTGTTTAACCTTTCTTAAACGTTCCTAATATAGCACAGAGTTTTTGTAGCGACCGAAGACGCGCTCCGTTCATTCTGTGATAGCGTGTCCTCAACTGGCTTCAGCTTGTTTCACTACATAAGTGTCGTTGTAGTGCCCCCCTCAGCTCAACAACCGGAAGTGTACTGCTGGAGATGCTTCCTTTTGAGTATCAGCAGCATAGCTCACCACCACCATCTAACGCCGAGAAAAGCGGATTTATTTACAAGATGATGTAAGGAGTTAACTGTTGTCACTTGGCCAGCCCCTGAGCAAACGTCTGAATGAAAGAAGCTAAAAGGACGATAGCATTTACAGCTCATAGCCCATCATTTATAGGCGTTCCTACTCATTGGTTTGATTGATCCGTTTCGGATACGTTTCATTGGAGAGAAATTTATGCCCTTGAAAGAAAACGCAATTCCCCCTTTCTCCGATATTGACCGTTGAGTCAGAAATTGTAACCAACCCCGTAAGCCACGGCGAGCCGAGTGTCATTGAGGTTTACGAAACTTCCGTAAGTCCACTAGAGAATGCACTTTTAAGACAGAATGCGTCGAATATTAGACGTGCTTGACAATGATAGTTCGTTTATGCGATTAGCTTTTAAATGCTATTGAAGATTCTTATTGTCAGCTGCTTTGTTTCCACTCTTGACTGCTGGTCGACTATACCACAGTTAACATTTTCGAGCTCCATAAACCATGCCCCGGTTATCACGTGATGTGCCTTTAGGTTTTACTGAAATTGCTCTCATACCATTAAGAACTCGCTTTTCGATCCAGCAAGCAAATATGACGAATCAAATTGGCATCGAATTAATAGAAGTCTTCAGAGGAAAGCATTATCATTAGACAGTCTATATCCAAGAGTTAGGGTAGGCGGGTCACCCGGAAAGACCGCGACATCTATGAAGTCTGGCGGCAGCCGCACCTGATAGATGTTGCGCGGATATGCTGCTTCCAACATACATCACGGGAAATAAGCAAGCATGCTGGCAATAGCTTTCCACGCAGCTTCTATCAAGTACGGTGGCAGCCACGTCGTTTTCGGTGACATGCCTACCACAACTCTCGGATATGGACTGTACCTTTACTAAATGCCGAATATTCCTTGTACCTATGAGTTAACCTCATAAGAAGCCTTGCTCAGCTTACACGATACACGGGTTACCGCACCATGCCCCGTTTTCGCTGCCACCTTGAGCTGCCATGTTCATCTGAAAATTGAGATGACATGAAAAAACTATCCTTCGCAGCATCGTTCACTGTGTTCTACTGGGATTATACATTAGGTCAAGACCAGTTTCAGGATACCCCACGCAATGACTTCAACTAGGAGCCGTGGCCGAAAGCGAATGCGATTGGGCTTGCACAATGGCTTGCACCTGATGCACAACCAGATATATCATTCAGGATTTTTTGGCGATTAGGCGATTAGGCGACTTTGCGATCGCTCAGAGGGCGGAGCAGCAAATCAATACGTATCCTTCTCTTATCGATTACTCACCTACTCGCCTAATCGCACTTACGATCGCCAACTATGAACGATCCATAAGTGATCTTTGAGCCGAGATTACTCCATAGTCTTAAGCAGGGGTGCGCACCATCAGTTCAACATTTGTAGGAAGGGATAGAGATACTACCGCGAATTGTCCTTGCGAAGGTAGCGCATAGTTATCAGTTTACCCACAGTTTTCTTCATCCCCATCGGTAATTTGTTGAATTTCGGCTTTGTATCGTCTATCCTCTGTTTTAGCGGGATTTTGCTCATTGCTGAAACCGTCGTGAAACGTTCCTAACTTTTTTGCAGAGTTTTTAGCGCAGAGTTCCAGCGCGAACAGCTATTGATTTCACTCAGAAATTCATTTATCCAAATAATTGCGAAAACATCGATCGTTCCTCTAGTTTATTTTCCCTTTTTGAAATCGTTACCTAAACTTTCAAATGAGAGTGCCCATATTCGTAAACCACCAGGCGCCATTTGAGGGCGATTTGCGTGCAAGATTTCAATTAAAAGGAGCAGGAACTTCTTTCCTTCTCAATACATCCCTTCATTTCCTTTTCGCGTGCAATATCGCATTTGTCTAACCTTACAGTTTATGGAAAGCCCACTGAATAAGATTCGACCGAGTTAACTATTGTGGGGCTGTGCCACAGCGGGGGCTGGGATTGAGAGCTCTTGTTCGGTATATCTTTTCAGTTTCACTGGTCCGCTTTGGAGTGCTCAGTGCCAGGCAAACGCCATTTTAGGGAAATTTCTAGGTTTCTTTCTGAATTTTTCTTGGTTTTTTTTTCAGTTTTTTTATTCTTTCCCTTCACTTTCAAGCTTTCTTATTGATGTAGGACCACAGAAGACCATGTTTCCTATGCTGGCAATTCTGGTGTACATGACGATGACTGTTGGAGGCTCTCGTCGACAATTTCATATCTGTCTCTTCTAATTGCTTTCGAAGATGTCATGCCTCTCTTATTATTCTGCGCATTTACTGCCAGACCGTTCTCCTTGAATCCTCTAGAGGTTCAATTTACTCAAGCTAAAAAAATCATCATTCAAAGGTCTTTACATGAGAAACTAGGTGATGGTCACAGTGTTTCAAGGACTGCAATTCAGCAATGGCAAAGTCACGGTATCCTATATTTATGAGCCACAAAGCATTCGGCACGTATAAATGAAACAAGGGCCGGTCAAAGTGCATACAAGGCAGTGTGCTATCGCAAGATACAGGGCATCCTCTAACAAGGAAGGTCCTTCAGGATGTGGAGGCTTTCCCAAAATGGTCCCGTGCATTTAGCGACTCATGCAAGGAACAGAAAAGCTTGGTCTGTTTTTCCTGAACGCCTCTAGGAAGATCAAAATAGGGGTCAAGAGATTGTCCAAAGTTCGATCCTCGGTTGTGGCTGATTTTGCATTCAGAATAACGCCTCCAGATAGCCGCGGAATGACGCTAGCGACGAAAAAGGATATCACCTTCGTGATTCGGCGGCAGTTTGGAGGCACAATCATAAACTGCAAACGTTTGCCACTCCGGAGGATTGAACTTCGGACCAGGGTCAACCCTACGTTATACATTTATTCGTTTACCAGATTAGTCCCCCGTCAACCGCCGGGACCTCCCTTTCTTGCGCTACCTCCAAGGCTACTCTTCATGACACCAAAATCTCGTAGAAAGGATGCGGATACATGTAAACAGAAAAGGTGTTTCATATAGTGAAGATTAGATTTCATATAGTATCATCATGCCATGAATTGACGTTAAAACGGGACTCCTGTACTGGAAGTGTTAGGGATTGCTTTTCCTTCTCTCCTACCCATACTTCACCCTCTTTCCCTTCACTACCCTCCGGCTGCTACGGCAGCTCCAGGGGGAGCCTTCTGATTCTCATGGTGATGGTGGGGTCGTATGGAATCCCCCACGGGGGGGGGTAGTTGGAAATTGGATGGTACCAGCGGTAGGGTCAACCCTGTTTCATAGCATTTCTTCAACGCTGTTTTGATGTTCTTAGAAGGGCTCGGGAAAAACGAATCATAATTTTGAGCCATCTACGAAATGCAAGGTACCGTTTCGAAAAAGCGCTCCATGACCTGAAAGACATTCCTTGTGAGGCCCAACCTAGAAGGGAACCCTAAGAAAAATGAAAGTAGCCCACGCGCCCCGAAGTCTATCCTAATCTTGAATGCTTGAGATTTAAAATTGACCGACTCGAAAGGAATTCAGAGAGCAGCGGTCTGGATCCTATAAGCAATGCGCTCTCAGCCGCAAAAATACTATTTCTCACCTCCAAAGTGCTGAATGAAGACGGATTGTTCAGCTTTATTTTTTGTGAGCCTAAAATCTGTTGGTATCACATCTGGAAATGAACATGTTGGGAAGAGGCGAAGTGAAAAGTAAAAGGCGACGACTTTCTCATTGGCTCGTCCATCTGAGCAGGTGCGTGCGTTCAGACGATGAGTGCTTCGTTCCGAACTCATAGGGAACTTCTAGGGCGATCCGATCGCAATAATGAGGTGCGAACGCCATCTGATAATCAGGGCACGCTTTTTGCCTTCATACACTCATCTGATACCGAACAACCAGCTTCTGAAAGGTGGAATGTCTGTCAGAGTCGGAGCGCTCCCCGCCCCTCACATGTATTCTCTGCGCTATCTTTACTTGCCCCATGTGAATGGCATTTTACGTATACTAAACTCGTAGACTTTCAGAGTTTCCTGGGACAAAAGAAGGAGAATAAGAGAAACAACATTTTCTTGTGATTGCGACTGGTGCCATTCCGGCAGGAAATGGTGAAAAGTAAACCTTGAAGGCAGGTGCATTTGAGCTGAAAACTGCGGTAAAATTTCCGGAACAGACCTTGTTATAATTTCCCACTTTCTTGAATTCTTGCAACAGCTGAATGCTTACTTTGTTAATATTCACATTGAAGGGTGTCGAAGTTGATCCGGAGTTGCTCTTTTCTTATGGGAAGCATGAGTAGGGTTGAGTTCGAGTATCACTTGTTATAGCCAATTACTCCATAGCTTTTCAGGGTTCCGGGGAAAGACATATGGGAGCTGTGCCTAAAAGATGAGCAAATAATCAAGCTGTTAGCTCCTGCGATTGTTTAGAAAATTCGCTATCGGGCGTTCCCATGGCTAACAATGGGAGCAAAACCTGAAAGGCATCTCAAAAACCAGTCAATTCTGGCAACACCAGATACCATTTTACACGAATTCAGCTCAAAGCAACACCACCTGAGAAAGCCATGTTGGAAAATTTGTTTAGTGGATGGGAGAGAGTCTCACTACTATCACAGATGTGTCGTTGTCGCGGCTAGAAAGTGCGCGACATGGCGCTAGGGTCTTACAATGTCAGCATTCGGCGATTAGTCTTAGCACTGGACTGAATATCTCGCACGTACACCATGATTCGCAGCGTGTATCACGGCGACGCGGCTAATCCAAATACGCGCGTGTCAGAGGAGCCATGGAGCAAGCTAGTTCGTACAACTCGTCTGGCCCGCCCTCCTCCCTTTATGTCGGAGGGGGTACTCGTTAATTGCTCCATCGTCTCCATTTCTTTGCTCTTTTTTCATTTGTAGTCAACTGGGCATCCGCAGCTCCTATCGACAGCTGTGATCCCACAAATTCGACGTGAGGTGCTCGGGGGGACGTGGGGACGTGGGGGGCTTGGGTATGTGAAACCAATGCGCGTGGCTACCACGCGTGCAGCTAGAGGATTTATCCCAGATCAAATCTCACAAAGAGCAGCCAACCAAGCCTTCAGTCTTTCCGGAGCCGCTTAGCCGCTAGCGTTCATAGGATGAAAACAGTGAATTGCACTCCAGCTAGTTGGACACCCGAAATCTCGCCGAGCGAAGGGCCTCCTGTTGTGCACCCCGGCTAGTTACCATAAACCATATTATCTATCCTATATCACTCCGCAGCCGGTTAGGTGGTTCTAGACACGGACGGGAGGACAAAATCACTGAATCTTTCAACCTGAACGTACCTCAACTGCATTCAGATGCCATTTCGGTTCTGAGTGGTTTTACATTGGAACACCTTTGCCGGCGAATTTCGATTGTACAAGAGTATCCTTTGAAGAAATTGGGAACTAACTAGCCCGTCGGAAATGTAACATTCCTTGCTGCAGCAATTCGTCTCGCACCTCGGATATAACCCTCAGTCCGTCGCACACCAATCTGGAGCTATATGGCCCTTAAACTATGCCATTAGACATAATAGCACCTTGCCGGAGGTTGCTTTCACGATAGCCCTGCACATTTCCCCAATTGCAATTCATATTACTCCACGAAGCATTGTGCTCTGTTGCTCACTTATGCAAATCCTAATTTTCTGCACCTGTCGATAAAAAACTGTAGGTGGTTCCAGACGCGGATTTTGAAGGGCCGAGTGAATTCTTATAAAATGCAAGAAATGCGCTTCACGCCCTCCAGTATGGAGTGTCGACTTCCATTCGGGCAATAATCCTCTTGCACCCTCATCAAGACCTCGCTAATAAGTTGGATGTTCATGCGTGTCCGAGTCGGTTTATTACGTCGTTTTGTTGCATGGGCCACGATTCTTACGGGATCTCGCTCATCAGCCTCACGGTCGATCAGCCCGTCTACAAATATCAATTTTTTCATAAATTCCTCCAGAAGAAAAAAAACTTGTTGAATGTCGTCCAATTTCTCGGCGCAATTATTTCCAAGGAATTCTCGTCGAAAACGCAGTATTGCTAAGCCTCTCATTGTTTTTCCACTGCACTTCTTTCAACGCATCAAAGAGCTTCATGCTAGGCCAATCATAGGTTTGCGATATCTTGCTTGCTACGAAACATCTTGCCCTGAAAATCCAATTTCCCAGATTATCCCACAGTTTACGAATCGACTTCTTATAGCCCCTTTGTTTGGTTAGCTATGCTGACAGCCGTTTCTTTATTTGGCCGAAGCAATGTCTTTTACATATAACGTAACACACATTCGGTAAAGATTAGATGATTATACAGGAAAGGGGGGGGGGCCAAAAAGTCATTTTGTCCGTGGCGCACATCCCCGGCTTAACGTCTTAAGTGGTACAACCGTTTGTGGAACTCTTATGACCAGGCATCCCCTAGATGTCTCTCCATGAGCGGAGTAAGCCCTTTTTAGGGCGATGTCAAACTTTGCGAATCGAGCGATTCGCTAGCGAATTGCTGGATACGAGCGTTGCGCCAGCGAATCGAACGTTACACCAGCGAATCGAACTTTGCGCCAGCTAATTGAACTTTGTACCAGCGAGTCGAACTAGTATGTACCAGCGACTCAATATTGGCGGGACCCAACGTTCAAAGGAAGCCCTACCAATTTCAAACTGTGATTACTCTCCAGTGACGCTGTTTGAAAGTTGCGGAACTTCCTTTAAACGGTGGGTTCCCGCCACCACATATTGAATCGCTGGTACAAAGTCGATTCGCTGGTGCGCACTTCGATTCGTCGGTGCAACGTTCGATTCGCTAGCGAATCGCTCGATTTGCATTGGTCAACTGATCGGACTACAACCTCTTTCTTGACCCAATCGTCAAAAACCACGTTAAAGGAGGACCCCACGATAAGAACGAAGATGGAAGAAGGGGGAAATTGCCTTGTGGGAAGACAGGCGGACCTCCTGAGGGTGCGGACTGACACGCAATCGGCAACGGTAGATTTGACCTCGGCGATCTACCATGGCTCACTCTTGGCGCGCTCGACGATCCCCGCCTACCGATTATCTAATCACTCGCTGCAGATCTATAACACATATATGCAGCGATGATGAGATAGCGGGGAAAGCGTTATATTGAAGAGGGCGCAACGATGGGAGCCCCATCAATGCCGAGATCAAAGGGGAAAAGGGTTCCATTTCTCGGATTTGGGCCGTTTCTCATGGTTTTCCTCTTTCTGGTACCACTCACCTTCCTTAACTTAGTTTGAAATGGGTTGCATTTTCATCGTAAATTCTGCCTTTGAACTCGAACCGTGTTCCACGTTTGTGTGGCATTCTTCTGATGCAGTCGACATAGAGGACTTTTTGATTCAGCCGAATGTGCCCTTCAATTTTCAGTAGGGATCTTTCGGTTTGAATTTGGCAACTGTAATTAATTCCAGATAAAAGTGGAGGGAGAACGACTTTTTTATCGCCCTCTCCCTCTACCCCCTCGCATGTGAAAATAAGTAGAAGTACAATAGAATTCGGCGGGGTAGCACACTGACATTAAAGGGCCACTCTGTATTTCGAGGGTGAACCCAACCTGGTCAGTCCCTTCGATTCCTTTGCTATAGGATGCTGCATATCTGGTATGTCCATGCAAAGGGTTTGTGGCCGTGTTGGCTCCCGCTGAGAAAAGGGGGAATAAAGGAAGAATATGAAAAGGCTCAGAGGTACTATCTCATCATTGAGATAACGTGTTTTTTTTCTTCTCCAAATTTATCCCTTCGTATTACCAATACAAAGACGAAGACAGGGCGGGGCGTGAATATGGTGGCATAATAATTGTAGTCCAGCTTGAACCAAAAACGGGGTATCAGTTGGCAATCACGTTTCATTATAGAAATCACAAACTTGGTTTGTTTGTGCGTAAGAGTGTGAGTTTATCTCTTTGTCCGTCCACAAAATTAAGGCCTCTAATAGGGTAAACCAACCGCTAAGAGAAATGGGAAGTTTGAAGGCCTTCCAATTCCAATTCTGCGCGATGTTGATGTCATAATTGTGATGAGACCAATAAGTTTGTGCAACTTGTCTGGATCCCTCCTCCTTTTCTACAGGGTAGTCCTGAATGGGCTTATCGACGGTTTTTTTGCAACTTTTCATTTTTAGTCAATTCGGCATCTACAACTTCATTATCAACCGCTGTGACCACACAAATTCGATCTAGGATTTAGTTGCGTATTGGTTCAAGACTGATCCAGAAGTAAGGCATTCAAAACTGCTATATCAACCAAAAATAATTTTCATGAGCGGCAGTTCGTTGAAATCTCGTGTAAAATACGCAGTGGTGTGCCGAGCCAAACCTGCAAAAATTTCGTATATCACTAATGAAAAGTATTTCACGCCTTCCAGACAGAACTACGGTCTACAATTGACAGAAATAATCAAGATGAACGCGGATTCGCACATTGGTAGAACCGGCTGGGCATGAGTCCGCGAAACCGAGACAAAAGTAGTCCATCCGTAGAATCTGGACAGAATTTCTGGAAAAGAAGCGTAAGTTATTGTAGTATTGGACGAGGACTAAGACAAGACGATTTCTTTTTCAGAAATTTCGTGCTGTATTTGTTCACCTCGGATTAGTTGTCACTTGCGTGGCATATATCGTGCTTGGAGCGTATCTCTTTCAAACTATCGAGCGACCCCTTGAGCTTGCGAAGAGGACTGAAGTTCTGGCAGTATTCGACAAAATGCACAGTGTTAGTTATCGTCATGCACGGCTTTCCATAGACCTTGGCATACGAGGTTGTTATGGGTCTTAATGGCCAACGTCTCGATGGGATCGCCTTCTCTAGATCCTGAAACGAAACGAAAAAGAGAATTAAGACTGCCTGAGCAAATGCCTCAATTACCTTTCCAAAATTCAAAACCAGGGAGCGTAGCTGTAGTGCTGATCGCTGATTAGCTACGATGACTGCCCGGGAATCGAGAGTGGAGGCCGTTTCCTGCCTGGAGCAAACTATTTTACGCAGAACACAACATCGTCACTTCAGGTAGTGACGGCATTATCAAAACCTGGGGTAAATAATATGGTTTTGGCACCTTTTCCATGCTTATCAAATGGGCTAGTCACATGAGCTGTTGCATAGTGAAATACGCGTTTAAATCTCACAGTAGTTTCGAATACGAACAGTACGCGGGGCGGGTTTTTCCTATACCAAGTGACGCGGAAAACTAAAGCCGGCGTCATACTTTGCGAATCGCGCGATTCGCTAGCGTCTGCGGTCGCGTTGCGGCCAGTGAATCACTCAATTGGCTGCTACCGCAATGCGACCGTGGACGCTAGCTAATCGCGCGATTCACTAGTAGTGGATCGCGCGATTCGCAAAGTCTGACATCGGCCTAAGCTGGAAAGTGATGATTCTCAAATAAACTGTGTTTTCAGGACTTCTTCTCAAATATCAGTGAACGAGGGGACAACGTCGAGCAGACCGTCGATGCCTACATTGAGAATATGCTGTTACTGTTCGAGAATCCGCATTATGCTCACGTATTCGAGACACATTTCACCAATCAAACGCTGGACAAGGATATTTGGACATTTCCAGCATCTGTGCTATTTACTACCACCACAATCATACCTGTCGGTTCGTGTACCTGTTTTCTATTCACCGGAAGTTACAATTCACCTTCGCTTCTATTATTAAGGGTCGACTGAGGGTTTACCAGTACGAGCAGTTAGATAAACAAACCGTACTCATTTACAAGGGGGTCTTTCAGGAAGGGCGAGCAACGCTTTTTCGAAACGGGTTTTTCGCACATTGTAGGGACGCAAGCAGGAAACACAAAACCGTGTTTCACTTCAGCTGAAAGGTTTTAGCAGTACCAAAAAAGAAACATAAGGTATTGTTGATGGTTCGATCCCCCGCGGCGACTAAATTTAGCATTCAGGTTGGCGCGTACGGGTTGGCCCCAAGTCGTGCTAAATGCTAAAATCAGATGTCATATTCATTGTCAGGACCATTTTGAAGCTAACAATAGCCACCAATCTTCGGAGATCGAATCATTGAGAGTATCATTTACCACATTTTTATTACTACTGAAACCGTTCAGCGAAGACGAAACATGTTTTAACACATTGACAACGGCGCGCGTTTTGGGTTTTTGGTCAGGTGGGACATGAGTAGTTTGGCGGGCGCCATCTCTGAGACACGCAAGCGCGTCTTCTTGTCCCACAAGGTGCGTTTTTCGGAACTCAACATTGAAATCAGCGAAACAAGAGTACAATGGGTGAGGGATCTTTCGGCGGCGCGGCAGTCAGCCTGTGTGCGCCTTTCGAGCGAGATAGTGATAAAATAGCGCAAAAATAAAGGGCTGTTAACCAAAGAGAGTAAGTCAGTTCAGGGAAGTGGGAAGTAGGAAAAGCCACTCGAAATGCGTGGAAACTGGAATGAGTGCGTTTACATCACCTTCCTAAAAGGGCGCATTCAAGTTGCGCACATTTTCGCTAACTCTAGCCTCCCCTTAGCCCTCGAAGCGCCCGAAACGAGCAGGCAGGAGCCGTTTTTGAGCACATCTAACCATTTTGTGGACCATTGCGATTATAATTAGGTTACTGTATGTCCTATAGAATAAATAAAAACATAAAAGAATAAAACAAACAAATAAATACAATTTGAAAAGAAGCCGCGCATTCGCTAGAAAAAGGGACGAGAAGGGTGAGACGCGCAACCGCGTCAATGTCGTCAATGTGTTATGCGTCCTCACAATATGCAGGAAACTGTTACCAAAAAGCGCACCCTGCCTCAAGACACCTCCCCCTTTTTAGTTTATGGATACGCTCCATGCTGAACGCATATGGGAAGTCGTTTACAGCCCGACGGCTCCTTACTGGATTGTTCCACCCTCTTCGGACGACAAAGGAGTTGAGCGCACCAATGGGAAGAATGCACTGGTCTAGGGGACCCCGCCCATATGACAAGTGTGGAATGTGACCCTTAGCATTATCGTAATGATGCTAGGGTTTGGGCAAAGCACTTTGCTTCAAATCCGCCGCAAAAATCGGACCCGCACCTTCCATTCCCCCAGGGGGGAGTCCGATTCTCACCGCGAGCGAAGCGTTTCTCCCACAACCCCGCATTCATGTGAAAAGTTCGCATTGTGAGCTATGGATAGCACTTAGTGAGTCAAATTTCTAACTCTATATTCAGGACTGTTTCATAAGTAATTTATTACATTTATTATAGGATATGGCAACGTCTGTCCTAGCTCCGAGCTAGGAAAACTTTTGTTGATTGCCTACGGAATTGTCGGTATGCCTTTGGCGCTCGTTACTATGGCTGACACTGGGAAATTCTTGAGTCGATTTGTCACCATATGTTTCAATGAGGTAAGCTTTGATAAATTCATCCTCGTCCACAACTTATGATTTTTTTAACGTTTGATCGGTATGGACCGTTGGCAAAGGAAGTCAATACACACGCGAAATTCCTGTCGTTATCTGCTCTAATGAGAGAGCCAGCTGATCAATACCGAGTGATTTATACTTTTCCTGCTACCATAAGACAACTCATAAGTAAAGCCGATTAATTCTGATAGTGCTTGCTGGAAGGCCATCACTTTTCATAGGGATGTTTGGTGACAAAACGGCGCTAACTTGAGTAACATGGTCATAGAGATCTGACCCTGCTCCAAAGTCTCCACCTACCGCATTGATCACGCCTCTGTTTAAAAACTGATTGCTTCCGTGCTAATGTGCCGACTTGTAGAAATAATGGTTCCGCAAGCGCGTCATAGCTTTCTTATGCCAACAGAGACTGGGAGATAATCTTTTATAAAGTGACCCTGGAGAACCTCGGAAAAGCTCCATAATAGATTGCAACTCTACGCACATACTTCATTCTGACACCTTTCTAACATGGGCAGTACAAATGACGCCAAATTTATCGGAATGGTTGGACAAAACTTTAGCTATGGACTTTATTTTGAAAGCTGCTTCGAAAGGCACAACCCAATATAAGTTCGAGTCGATGGACCTTTTCGGTAGGTAGGATAAACACAGCTATTCACGGATATCGCAGATGTCCCATTCTCCCGGCGCTGAAGCGCGTTAAGGCAAGCACTAACAATGGCAGTAGTGCCTTGCAAAGCTGCTTCGACCCCTTTTATCTTCAATCGCCTGCAGGTGTTGATGTCTGCGCCCTCCGTTTGTTGAGCTCTCTCGCCTACCCTTTCTCTTCTGAGCGCAATCTCTCTTGTCTCATGGTTAGCACAGAAGTGAGCATACGTTCGCCTTCAGCGTTTCCGACAGATTCTTGTCCTTTTCCCTTAGGCGGTCAAAATTGCACCATTTATCTCAATTTCCGTTTTATTTTAGCGGAAAAGAACCATCAGCTTCATCCCGGGGCGTGTAATTGGAGACTTGTGCAGACTCTATGCACGGGACTCGCCAATTTACAGCTCAACAATACTTGTCACTTTGCGAAATTTTATTGGCAAAATTGTTTTAGTCCATGGCATGGCCGACCGGCATATTTCTTTCCATGCTCTGTTTCTATCCGGTTATTGGTGGTCTGCTATTTCATTATTTCGCCGATCTGCAATTTCGTGACGCCATTTATTTCAGCTTCACTTCAATATTCACCATTGGATTCGGCGATTTAATGGCAAGTTTCTACAACAGTAAATTGAATTTTAAAATGAGAAATAGCTTGCCTAGAAAATAGTCACCTCCATACCTGGGGATTTTTTATTAACATATTGTGTGATAGGAGAAGAAAGGAAAATAGTATAATTTAAATAGCAAAATTTCTAGAAGAATAAAATAATGATTATTCCTGAGACCAAAATCGGTCTTCTTTAAGCATACGAAAATTCAAGCGAGGATTAAGTAATGTTGCAATCAGAAGAACTTTGAGAATTATTCTCAATATTTACGTCCGACTCAACCAGCTTACAGCACCCTCGAGGGCTCCGTTCCAAAATACCTAACATGCCTACCTGCGGCATTGTTTGCGGCTTGTTTAGTCTTTGTAATCTTTCTTATAGTTCTAGGTAGTTTTTGTAATCTAGGGAACTTCAGCGAGCCTCTTCGATGGCTTTTTGATGTGTTTAGACTTCACGTACTCTTATGACGAGCATCACATTTGGCGCTGCTAACGTCTTTAGATCTCTCAATAGGGCGATAAAAAGTGATCCTTACTTATCTCGACTCTAAAACCTACTTCGACCCGGCACGAAGCTGCTGACCACTTTTTTTACTGAATTGGTCGGCCAGTTGTGGCCTTCTTCGTGGACAGTAGCAGAGTAATTGGCCTCGGAAACATGGTGCGCTGGTCGAGCTCAATGGGGTCCTCAACAGTGCCAATACGACCTTTGCTGAAAAGGGTTTCAAAAGGGTTTGCAGAGTCAGAAACAATGTCCCTAGGAAACTGTACAAAGATTCGGTTCAAGAAATCAATCCAGAGCTTCAGGCTGAAAAAGTTACCGAAGGTCGCCCTGAAGTAGAGGACGATGACAGATGACGTAATATTCTGAAGACGGGGCAGTGGAGGAGGGCTTCCATCTAGTGATAAAGGAACGTTCGAAGAATATTTAGCTTTTTGCTTTTGCAGGAGCTTGACAACGGCAATATCTGCCAGGGAAAAGCCGCTGAAGAGCAACAAGAACATGATGTCTTTCTGCCCCCCCCCCCCTGTATAAAAATTATTGGCTGATACGCGAACCTTTCAAGAAAGTATTCTGTGATTATACAGATTGGTTTGAAAAAAAAACTCAAAATAGACGAAAGTTTTGCTTTCTTTTTTCAGCCCAGTATTAATGTGATTTACTTGGCGTTATTCATTATATTCGGGGTAATTCTGGTAACGATCACAATCGATTTCGTAGCCGCAGAGGTCATCGACCGTATTCACTACATGGGACGGCATGTTGGAAAAGCTCGAGAAATCGCCGGTAAAATGATGCAGGTTTGTTGTTATATCGCTCGAAGGAGCGTTCCATAATTACAGAATGTGGGTAATTGGCCTCAAAAATACGGTGGGCGTATGGATGGTTAGGGGTGGGGTGGGACACCACGACACAGGGGCGGAAGTGGGTAGTGCCAGGTGGCGTTTCCTATCACGGTGTGCACTCCGGAGATCAACTTTTGGGTCGTACGACGTCCGAGCCAACCAAGCGTTCCATCCCCTTGGGCCGGCAATTGCACCATACTTGTCTGGGAGGATAATAAACATTGACTTGTACATCGGCTAGCTCCACAAGTCGTGTATAGGACAAATCGCATTCAAGTTGCTACAACGATTCTAAATGGAAATAAGATGCGTGGCGCATCCAGAAATGCAATTGATCGAAATGCTTTTTCTTTCTATCCCTAACCCATACGCGACGACTGGAGAAAAATGAGCAACTACCAGCAGCACATTTGCCACTGCATTCGTAACGCAAACTTAGCCCAAGTTTTACGCTCATGGATCGACTCAGCTCATCAGCAGTGGGGAGTCTTCCTGGTCGTGGAAGCTACCTTTTTGCAGAACACTCGATTGAACTAGCATTTTTTGGAAACTAAGCGTTATGCCCTTCAAATTACAGCAGCCTTCTTGCTATTGGGAACACGGTCAGCGTCGCGTTCGGCCGATTTGAAAAATTTCAGTTTGAATTTCTGACTATACGTCGTTCCCACATGCAACCTCTACCGCAGCGGAGAGAGGGATGAGGAGGAAGGATTCACAGCTGCTGAGGTGGCATTCCCACAATCTCGCCTCTCCCATAGATTTTTCAAGAAAATTGGAAGAAACTCTCCCCTTTCCGCGTCTTCTCCTGCCTTGCCAGTGCCCAGACAGCTCCACCTTTTTTAGGTGTCACACATGCCCCGTGCAGAAGCATTCCGCTTTGTTTGTGGGTTCATCAAGTAGCACAGTAAAAAATATTTCGCTGTTAAAAAATCTCATAACGAAGAGCATATTACTGGCTCTGGATCTAGATAGCTGAAGGGTATGTCATGAAGGAGTAAAATTTTCAGATGGCGCAGTCGCTTAACGTGAACAAGGGGATCACCGGGCTCACAGCAGGAATGGCGCAACTGCAAGCACTTGCTCGGTTCGGATTGCTGGGAAGATTGGACAAAGAGGTGGCTTACTGTAATATCTCCTTTCTATATGATCACCACCAACTCCCCAAGTTTTTTTTTTCCTGAAGCCTCCTTGCTGTGTACTCTGGTTGAGATTTCGTGAAAGGAATATTTTGGTGCAGAGCACCCAACGCACTTGAAACTACGACATAAATTCTCTTTTAATATAAGCAGAAACAGAGATCCCTATTTCTGAATTAAGAATGGAAAAAAATTCTAATAGTTCGACCCGAACTTTTTCTCGAAGCTCTCTCCCGAGCTAAAGAGCAAATCAACGGCCTCCTGGCTAAGCTCGACTTTTTCACATCATTCAGCGCCTAATACCATCCAATATGGCAAATTTGGTAGGTCGGGGAACTATGCAGGGCAAATGAACAGTATTTCGCCACTTTAGAGAAACTCCTTGTGCATAATAGTGGTCAGTGTAACCCGCAAGAACTGCTCGAAGCTTCTCTCGGGAAAGCCCTAGGACGCACGAAGTACCTCAGATGCTAGCTACGCTAGGTACTTCTATAGTAAGGGGAGCATTTTTATATGGGGCACCAAGGGCAGCCCAGGTGGACGAAAATTTCCACTTGAACCCACAGGAGACACAGCTCTAAGATGCGTGGAAAACTTCTCGCGAAATGCGAAAACCCCATCTCGCACGAAAGGATTTCTTTATCAACCCTGATTTCCCTCCCTCTAGATTTAGACAAAGGTCCTCATTTCTCTGGCAAATTGTTTCATCAGCCCACTACCACAACAGCACGCGTGACGCCTTACCATTAGTGCTATCTCGTAGCCTGGACCCACCATCTCAACCAAAACCTGAGCTCTTTCATCAGTGAATATCACCACTGAGTTGTAGAATTTGCTGAGTATCCCCTTCAGAGGACCACTTCACCTCACACAGACAGCCACTGCGGAGATAACTCTGGAATAATTTCGGAAGTTGGCCGCAGCAGTGCAGAAGAACCGTCTGAAACGTCTCAAAATCGACTTCTCCCGAAAGAACGCCCGACCTCACATTACAAAAATAACTCGTCACTTCTTGAGGGGAAGTGGCTGGATTACGATACCACATCTGCCGCATAGCTCTGACATTACTTCATCCACTATCCCCTCCCAGTGCCACGAATCAGTACTTACGAGAGAAAAAGGTCACTGAATACAACTGCCCTAAAAACGACCTCTCCAAATTCTTCATCCCAGCTTCATTCGTTTCGGGGAGAATGCATCCTCGTTCCCTAGCTAGTGAATGCATGTCAGGGATTAAGGTGGTGGTTATAATTTTAATCAGTTGTTTTCAGGAAAGATAAAACTTAAAGAAATGAAAGTGTCGAAATTCGGCCAGAAATTATGAGACGGCCCAATACATTAGCTGAACTATGGAAGCGAATCACAATTCATACACATCCAAAAGGTTTCAGGTAATCGATCAAGGGCAAGACGGCTATGCTTTTGCTCCATTTTTGGAAGACATGGACTTTATGGATAATGCGTCCACATATACGGCTGACATAAAGTCTCCACGGCGACGTCCACCGTCTCCTCCTAGTCTTTTTATTCAGAGCTATCCCAATGTTTCAACTCATCTCACTAGAACTGAACTCCCTCGACTAGAAAAGAGCTATTTGATGAGACGATAAGGAATCATTAATCCAAATATTGATTGTGATGAATTTTAAGCAGCTTTATTGAAACAATTGAGAAAACCAGTGTTTGGTTTACTGTATATGGACAACGTTCAGATCTCCTTGTATTAATTGGACGCATTTGCACTATTTCACTCTGCAATTAAATTGATTCTTCTTAAACATTAGCTACTATTTTGCATTCACACTTCACGTACTGCGGTGAGAAAGAGGTATTGATTTTAGCGCGCGAGATCAATATCAAGTTAAACACGACGTATGGATTAAGCTGAAGTGTGAACGCATTGTGAACACTTTGTTCACTAAATCAATTTACCACACTTCGAATGATGGTTTGTAGTCGACTTCCTTCCTCAGTGTGTCTGAAGAGATGAATTTTAAAGTGGTTCTGATCATCGATGATTTCCTAACTAATGGAGATAGACCTATCAAACCCAAAATCAAGGTATTATTAGATATGATAAGATATCATCCACTTGTCCCAATCGTATAAAACTACACAATTTGTATTCGACCAATAGAATAAACTGGGGGAGGTGCTAAGACAGTGTTTCGTCTCCACGGAATAGTCGGATACAAAAAAGTCGACTTCGGAGTCACTTTGTCCTTTGACGCGCACTAATTAAGTTTGGTTATAGGTAGTTGGACACAGGTAACTCCACAAATCCACAGGGTGGAAATTTCCTTAAATGTCTCGATGACGATGAAAAATACAACTTTGTTTCCCTACCATTATCGTCCTAGAATATCGAAGGGGGATTCCACGATAAGGTCGGAAGTTGAAGAAGGGGAAACTTACCTTGTGGAAAAAAATACGGACTCTGGATGACGCGAGCCAGGACTCATTCCGCTCGTAGGATATGCCCCGGCGATTATTAGGGTGCCCCAAAAGTTTTGAGAAAATTTTGGTCATGAGTTTCGCAACCATGTTGCGCAAGAAAGCGCCGAAGCAGAGCCACCGAAAAAAAGGGCAGGAAATAGCACTCTTGGTAGATCGTCAAAACAATAGAACGGTATTGCACTTCATCTTTGGAAGTGAGTTATCATCATTTGAATTATGTCCGACCGACACGACTACCGGCGCCTTCTTCTTCATTACTACGGATCTGGTCCCTCCGCCACTCAAGCCTCGAATGAGTCATGGTCGTCAATGGGAGCGGTGCACCCTCCCTTCACACCTGCTATAGGTGTGCGCTTGCTTCTCTAGAGGAGAGATTTGCCTCGACAAAGCTCTTCAAAGAGCAAGCCCATGTTCCTCTTAGACCGACACTCTTCTAGCTTCCGCTCGAAGCAATCCCTCTCAAAGTTTGAGGGAAATGGAGAGGACGATTGCCACTCCTCATTCCACCATCCATAGGATTCTGCGCAAAAGTCGCGTTCGTGCAGCGCTCCCTGGAGTTATCCCCCACTCCCTAACTGAACACGGGCGTTGAGTGCGAGTCGATGTGTGCCAACAACTTCTCGACCGTTGGGGAACGAAAACATGGACAGACTTGATGATTGCTCAGGAAGATAAGTGGATGTCCTGTGAACATCCACACAGGGACCACCAGTGGAGAGAAAGCCACAACCTACCCCGAAGCGATGCGGCCGCAACGAAAAAGAAATGATCTCCATATTTTTCTGCTCCACTGGATGAGATCCTACTCGAGGGTACTGCTGTGACCGCTAGAGCATTACGTGAACAGTTGCGAGAGATGTTGTCCCGAGCCCCCATTTTACACCAATTACAAGAAAAAATCCCAGTTGGGGTGGGCAGTGCTTGACCACATCACGCGAGGACGACGACGGAGGAGCTGGAGAGTTGGCATCATCTGGCTACCCCACCCTCCGTATTCAGTTGACCTTACCCATTGTGCCTACCATGTTTCAGAAGCTATAAGTTCATAGCAGAATTAAAAAATCCAATAACCATCATGAGGTCAGGTGTGCAATAGGTGAATTGGTCGCGTCACGCTCCTCTTCCTGCTCGGAGAAGGGCATCAGCGCTCTGCTCAATCCATGGAGAGGGGTCCTGGCCTAGAATGTTCACTACATAGATTACTGATTCTACGTTTCTTTCATAGGAATTTTGTGTTGCACAAGCAGACTGAATTTTCTCAAAACTTTTGGGACACCCTAATAGCATGGCCATCCCCACGTCAAACCACTCGCTGTCTGGAGGGTGTGCCTCAAGAAGCTCGTGGTGCGGCGAAGGAAGAGACGCAGATGCGGTAAAGGACGAGTTGCAGCGCGTGCTGTGCGATACGAGACGTAAAATGATACACTCTATTAAACCTGACGCCTAACCACTGCAGTCCTGGGGGACACCCCTGTTTGGATATAGCCGCCTATCACAGAGCCGCCTTTCTTGGGTTTTAGTCCGTTGTTCCAGTTTTTTTGTTCATCCCTGCATCATAGACCACCTCTACTCTGATTAATAGTGAGCTGCCTTTCATCATGAACTGCCTTTAGGCCATCCACTATAGTCGACGAGCTCGAGGAGGTGTGAAGCGTCCTGATTTGTTCCTATATCTCGACACTGCTAAACAGAACTATCGTTGGTAATCTGTGATCCCCTGCACGTCAGTACACAATAAAGAATGCAAGCTAAAGTGCAAAGAAAGTGCACGAAGTATTCCGCCTGTCATTCTTCGCAGTGTAAGTCTTCTCCATGCTCTTCATTGCGGAAATAATCCTCCAAGTATTCCAGCTTTGCAAAAAAAACGAAACTCATAGAAAAGAAAGGAGTGGAATGGAGTAGGGCAAAGTGATGACTCTTCAGCCGTGGCCACACTTGTAACTTCGGAAATATCGATGCTAATCATGGTATATGACTACAGGGGTGGCCAAAATAAAGAGACACTTCACTCCACGTTGAAAACGGCACAACCACACTTCTTTAAATTCAAGCTGGGTGCCCTCAACTGGATATGAAAGAGCACATTCCATACTATCAATGAACATCATAGCAGCCTTCTGCACTGACGAGATCAAAAAATTCACCAGGGGAACGTTGCGCACGACTCGAGCTGAACATGGTCCTTAAAGGGACGTAGACCAAAAGCACCTTATCTGAAACACCGGCTATACGGAGTTTTGCACAGTCATAGATACTGCTTCTAGCAAGCTATCCTTAGGGTATCCGATCAATGAAATTGCTGCTCCAGGATGGGGCAATTACGGAAGACCGCCTTGTGCTCGATGGCGATTGCAGATGACGTCATATTCTGAAGGGGACGACGGTAGCGAACTCGGGCTTGCACTCGCATATAGAGGGACATTCCAGAAATATTTTCTCAAAAGTCTCCTGTGGAGTACGGCAATGTGTGCGAGGAAAAGCTCGCTGATATCAATCAAGAGCAAAGTGTCTCTTTTTTTGACCACCCCTGTATATGAAAGACGGAGTCAAATTTCGCCGTATTATCTGAGTTGATGTTATAAATGCATTGCTCACCTTGCTTTCCTCCAGCACGTCGACGACGTTTTCCTCTTTGAGATTTCTGAAATAGTCACTATTCGCTATCCTGTTCTGTCCTAGCCATTTTCATCCCCTTTATGTACTCTTCAGCAATAGTGTGTATCAACAAATTTGGTTTGAACAGCAAGGAAGCGCAAGAAATTTCAGTTTTTCCATTTGCGAGGTCAACGCCTTGAGCCATTCGCGACAATGGCAGCCACCGGTGGCTGACGCTAAGATGCTCACTTGGGACCATATCATCCACCGCTGGCCCTGAACGTTTCAGCAAAAATTGTTGATTCTTACCACTTTACCTCACCTCAAGGAAGGGTTACGAAGGATAATGACGACCGCCGGTAGCTGCCATTGTGCGACCGTCTCAAACGGAGCTGGTCCGAACGGGCAGACAGAAAATCCTGCGCGGTCGCGAATGGGTTTAAAGATGCGGACACCTAGAAAACGGGTGCAACTTATTGATAAGATCTAACGGTTAGAGGTAGTTAGCTGATCAGGTGAACAGATGGATTGGCTGAAAGCTCAAGGTGGACTGGATCTAGCGGGCACGTATGTAGATATTCCAGCTGGAGGGAGTGGTGAAGCACTCTACAGCCAATGTGGTAACCTCTGACGGCTAACGAAGTACAAATAGTATAAGGAATTGAGAAACGGGAAATGACCTAGTGGAAGCAGCCAACCTCATCACACTCTGCAAAATTTGCCTCAGCCATGGATTCGAACCCTGTATGTTCCCGATAATGCACAGAATATCTACCAGTGCACCACAGATTACAATTCATTAATGTTTGAGGAGAGGGTGAGAATAGAGGAATAGATTATGATGATCACAAAATAACATAGCTCCCGCGGTGACGGCCTCATCTAGCCGGAATCAGCGTAGAGCAACTGATGTGTATCCTTTCCGACCAATGCCTGACCATGAGTCGCAGACACTGACCCTGATTTACGTAACTGTGAAGAAGGTTATCGCAATTATGGCATCACGATTGAATTCGCAAGACGTAAGGGCGCTCATGTCCTTGAGGGAGGACATTCAAGTTAGTGAGTCAATTATTGTGTCTGGGACTGAGCCTTGGGCAATAACAGGGATCCTGGATGGAAGATGTGAGCAATATGTAATCACCTTGACGTTCCTCCCCTGCCCCAGGCTTAGTCCAAGTGTCACTTACCTTCGGGCTAGGCTAGGCCCAGGAGAGGGGAGAAACCTTAGGGAGAGGAGAGAGACGTTACTCACATCTTCCCCGGAATTCCTTCTCCTCTGTAAGGTTTTGGCCCACCTCTGTAAGGTTTTGGCCCAAGCTCTATAAGAGGCTCGCTCACTTTATTTTCCCCCTAACGAGATGAGCACCATCACACCTCGATGGATGGACACGCCCATTAGTGCCAAACAACTAGGAATGTTTGAAAACTAACACATCCAGCTAGTGGCTACGAATGAATGCGTTTATAGTCGGCCACTCGGTCGCGACCATGAGCGCGACCTTGAAAGGACCACATCAAACGGCCTATTTCTTAGTAGCAGCTATTCGTGTCGGTGAGTTCGGTAGGTAAAAAACACGCGTTTGTCTACTTCACCATCGAAGCTGATACTGTTATCTATGCCTGTGGGACACCAGCCGTCGTGGCACAAGGTCAACCATAAGGTATGGAAAAGTATGAAACCACGCGACCTCCCCCCCCTGCTCCTCTTCGCCTTCCCACGGTCGATCTCGTTAATAGTGAGGCCTAGGACATGGGAGGGACAGCAAGGAGAATACATACTGCTCACATCTTCCATCAAAGATCCCTGTCCTTGCCTAGGGCTTAGTCCCAAGCACAATGACTGACTCACTAATTTAAATGTCCCCCCCCCGCCAGGACATGAGCGCCAGAGTGAGATTCCCCTCCCCCAAGAACATGAGGGCAATCTTCTTTGAAAGGAGGCTCAAATAGACGGAGTTGTTTTGAGTTCTATTTCCGGAACCTGAGTTGTTTGAGAACTTTGTATCGGAGAAAGGGGGTGTGAAGGGATAACATGGACATTCACAACAGGGCCGGTGGTAGGTGATCACTAGGGCTAAGCCCAGGAAAGCGGAGAAACGCCAGGGAAAACACGCATTGCTCCTCTCCCGAAATCCCCTTCCCTGTTCGAGGCTTCCCTCACTCCCAAGCAGGTCCAACCCTATGTTGCTACAAATAGCAGCAACGGGGATCGTACTTGGTTGAGCTTGCAGGGGGTAAATATCATTTTCCGCCTCGACTCTCGATTGTGGCGCTCAGGGGGGGGGCGTATCAGATCGTCCAGAAAGGGGGGGGGGTCGTAAATG